>JAGDQP010048220.1:0-14809 GCA_022664845.1 Lepisma saccharinum
TTTTGTTATATTTTCTTAATCTACTCGTCAAAATATATCTTTATACCACATTTCAGGTTTTTTTCTTAAACGGTATGGAAAATGGTCCTTTGGTCCGCCTTATTTGTTTAAAGGTGACAACTTTTCAAAAAATTCTTACATTTTCTTAATCTACTCGTCAAAATACATCTTTATACCAAATTTCAGGTTTCTGTTTTAAACGGTAAGGAAAATGGTTCTTTCGTCCTCCATATTTGTTTAAAGATGGCGACTTTTAAAAAATCTTACATTTTCGTAATCTACTGGTCAAAATACATCTTTATACCAAATTTCAGGTTTCTATCTTAAACGATATTGAAAATAGTCTTTTCGTCCGCCATATTTGTTTTAAAATGGCAATATTTAAAAAAATTCTTATATGTTTGTAATTCTTTTGTACTGATCAACGGTTCTACCAAGTTTCAAGTTTCTATTCTTAGCCGCTTAGGCTCTGCATTCTTTCAAAAAATAATTTTGGCTGCCATATTTGTTTAAAGATGGCGACTTATAAAAACTTTTCTTATATGTTTTCAATTCTTTTATACTAGTCAACGTTTCTAAAAAGTTTCAAGTTTCTATTCTTGTCCGCTTAGGCTATGTATTCCTTCAAAAAATCATTTCGACGGCCACATTTGTTTAATGATGGCGACTTTTGAAACATTTTCTTATATTTGTTCAATCTAATAATGGCAATACGTCTTCATATAAAATTTCAGTTCTGTAGCTCAAACGATGTGCAAGATAAATATTATGTTGGCCATATTATTTATAAAATGGCGACATTTAAAAAAAAATCAAAAGTAAAAACAAAATAAGTTCATTTCCTAGCTTCAAAACCAGTATACACAACATTCATGTTTCGTCATGAGGTTTACGTCCTAAATCCAAACTTTCTCAAATTTACCCACGCTTTCGGAAGCTTTTGAGTTCCAGTTTAGTCAATATCGTATTTTATTTAGTACAATATGTTCTTGTTTTTTGTCTGTTTTTTATATCTTACTACCAAATGATATTCAATACTTGTGCAATTTACCAACGCTTTCGGAAGCTTTTCAGTACAATTTCCGTTAATATTACATTATATTATGCAAAATCAGTGTTTATATTTCTGTGTATCTCAATACCAACTTATATTCAACGATTCTCCTCGTGTTCATTACCTTTCTGTAATTTGTCAAGGTCTTTGGAAGCTTTTCAGTATAATTCCCATCAATATCACATTTTATTATGCAAAATCAATGTTTATAATTCCCTCAATCAAACACCAGCCCCAACCAAAGTTGTATGAAATAATTTTACTAACAATACACTGTTCCTAGATCCTTTTAATATTCACGAGTACTTGAAGTTTTGTTACATTCATGTCTATCACAACATTACCAATAAGTACTTCGTGTTTTCTTTTTAAAATATTAATTTATTTTTTAAATCTTCAGTATCAAAAACTTCTCTGTCTGAAAATTGTCTTCCCTTTCTTTCTTTTTCATCAACTAAATTAACTTTGAGCGGTAGGCAATGACTTTATTACCTCATCTTGTGGTCTTAGCAAAGGGGTTGTGGAAAAAAAGCCAATTATTTTTTTTCTGTTTTAATCAGCGAAAAAAAGGCAAATACCCTGTAGGCATCCTCTATACAAAAGTCCCAACACAACAAGCGTTGAGTTCAAGGGCTCGTGTCTCAATCTATTTTTTAATTAGCGATCTGTCAATCCCCGCTATACAGAAGTGTAAAGACAACAAGAGTTTAGTTCAAGGGGGCGTGTCTCAATTAGCGACCTGTCAATGCCCGTTATAGCTGGTTAAACTACTCCTACTAAGTCCTGCAAATGACGATGAACGGTCGAATGGGTGACATGGAGTTCACTGGTCAGTTCTTCAACAGTTAGCATTGGATTTGCCTCCACATCTGATCGCAGGGTATCGTTGTCCAGCTGCACAGTTCTCCCTTCTCGTGGCTTATCGGTGAGGCTTGTCTCCCCAGATTGAAAAGTCTGGAACCACCTCTGTCACTTTCTCACATCCACAGCACCTTGACCATATACGACATTCATGTCTCGTGTCGCTATGCTGCCTGGATGTCCCTGGTGAAATTCATATAACATGGCATGCTGTATGTGGTCATCCGACACTGCATGATCAAACACAAGGCACATTTTCAAAAGAAGGAAAAGGTCGTTCTCCTTGTACACATTGCTGCACAAACAAGTGCACAATATGACTTAGCTATGGCACATTCCGTCTATTTCACTATTCATTCGTCAGATGGCGGCACTGCAGTGTTCATCACACATCATTACTTATGGGATAACCGGATACAATGGAAGCATATCAAATTTCCAAACTTTTCAAAAGTGCTACAAATTTTGTACAACCCGCATCCATATTTACTCCACAGACGATATTTTATACTGTTAAGCGAGTACATATATATTTGAAAAGTTGAAACTTTTATATGTGACTGAACGAACTGGCAATTCTGGAAGAGAAATCTGTCATCAAAGCTAGCGCAAAAGTAAACACTGTCCGAGAAACTCTTCGTTCTTGACAAACTCGAATTTGAAATTTGAAATATGGCCAAATTTATATTAAAATTATAACTGAACTAAGCAAACTACAATGATATAATCTTTTCTTGTATATTTTCCCACATGATTATGCTGGTCTAAAATTACAGACAAAAACTCCGAAAGATATTTTAAATATTGTTGGGTTGGGTTGCATAACTTCAAAGGATGTAGATTTCTAAATATCCCCTTTCTTGAGAAATTCCTATCTACGCTACTGAGGAAACTTGCCATTTGTAGGATTTTAAGAAAGGTTTGAAAAGTAGGCTTATGCTCTGAAATTAGACACAACTTAACTGATATGTGTTATTATTTACTTAGTACTTCAAAGTTCAGGTTGATAATAAAAGTATGAAATATAAGAAAAAATATCGTATTTAATTATAGCAATGGCGTTATCATAGGCCTATCACGCGTTTGTAAATTTCTTGAAAGATGAAAGTATTATTGTGAAATTCAGTGTATATGGGAGCATTATCATCATTAAATGGAGTAAAAGATAAATGACCATGTCCGAAAATGCAAGGAAATAACTGAATGAAACATACAAAGACGTTTTTAGGGGTCCGAGGGGTCCGACCCCTCCAAATTCAGAGTTTTTGGCAGAATTAATATAATTTTAGGCACAATTATGTACATTTGTACATATAATATACATTTCATGCCCAGACACACCTTTGACCTCCCTCCCCCCAAAACCAAACAAATTCTGGTTACACTTAGTACAAGAACTAAACATGGGCATCAGAAAGGCCGTGGGCATTTAATTTTGTCAGGCCCGCGATAAGATAAAATCTACAGTATGTAATAAAATTTTCTTTAAAAGCTTATCATTACAATCAAGTATTTGTATTTACATATATTTATGGTCTTCAAGCATCTAAGACTCAGGGTATAAGGATACCGGAAAGAGTTGGTCAGGACTTAAGTTGAAGGTAAGAACCATTCCGGCGATTGTCTGGTGTGGCTGAAGACAAACCATGGAGAAAACTTCAGCCAGGATAGTTGACCCCTGAGATCACAACTAAGTATTCTACGAATATATTGTTGTCCCAATAGTAAAATGATTTTACAAAGATAGCAATTAAATACATCTATTGTCTTGAAAAACTGCCGAGTTTATTTCATTCAAGTTCTGTCTAAAAGTGTGCGGCCCATCAAGATCATATAATGGCCCGCGTAAAGGAAGAAGTTGGTATAGCCTGATATAGATCTTCCTAGCTTGAGAATAGAAAAGTAATTTCAAATCAAACACAGTTTTCTTTGATAACATAATAATCGACACCGAGTTTCAGAGAAGTTTGAAGTATTATTAGCCATTGCAAATACTAATATTGTGCCACATGTATTCAAATATACAGCTTTCTCGTAACTAACACTGTTACATAAGTGTCAGAATTCAGTATAGTTTATTTCAATACATGGAATCTGTCCTCGTAGTTATTTTCTAGATTCTATACAAAGTAGTTATGTACCCCCCTTGTAAGTAAACATATAATGAATCTATTTTAACACTATAACTTTTACCTGATATTTGCAGTTCCATTAGAATTATGAGGATTGTCCATTACAGTCTTTATGCCCGTTATTTAATCCGAGAGATGAAAAATTACATCACTCAAGTTCTAAATGGGTAAAGTATCTACCACTAGCGTGAATTTCCATTGAGAATATGTTGTAATAAATGTAAACTATTATACATATGAACTATACATGCTACTATAGCGTCCAGTTGATCCCGAAGACATTAACAAAAAAAAATGTTCCATGCCCCTTTGAATGCAATTAACATATTAAAATATAATCTAAATATACACAAAGTCATGTAATGTTGTTACTAGAATCTTTAATTATTAACAAAGAGATAGTTTCTGAGACAAAATAGAATTGCCAAATCTAAAACAAAATGGATTGTAAATAGACTGCATATCTTCGTCCATAACAGTAATGTCTTCTTGTCTTTGGAAATCTGAAGAATTTACATGTTTGACGTAACGCAAAGCATGTAGTCATATTATAAGGTATAATATAACTATTAAATATCATAAATATGTTGAGAAAACAGTATTCACTTTTTCGTGCATACAGAACTCGTATGCTATTTCGTGTGTATAAAGCCAGTCGATCTGGTTGCTAGAATATCGCGCGGCAATGACGTTGACTTCAACAGCTACTTTTAGATTGCTGTTTAGCTATTTTCAAGTGATTATTGTTGGCAACTCTGATTGGCAATTTGTTTGGAACGATAACCGAACGACGAAAGACCGAGAAACAAGGATAGAAGTTTAATTTTAGTGATCAGAATGAGACGTATTTAAAGTAAGTAGGAAATGACATTGATGACTTGTGTTGTCAGTAACTTGAACTGCAGTCAAATTTACGATCATGATTGTTTAATGAGTTATCAGTTTAAGTGTAAAGTCAAAATTGTTGATATATATTCGTATTTTTTGTTCAATGTGTATGAAGTTGGCCAGTGTTGCTATCTGAGAACCGGGTTTTCTGGGTCATTTGGGTATGTTTATGAGCGCAGCTGAACTGAGAATATGTTGCAGATTTTGTTTGCAGGCGCTGAAATGTTCTTTGGAACAGCACTTTTCATTTAAGTTTTTCACGTTTGTTTGGCCTTAAGAAAAGAAAAGGTCGTATGTTAGCCAATAGTTGTGGATAGCGATAGGTCAGCAGTAATACTTGGGAACATGTACTCACCACATTCAATCAGTGACATACGTATATTTTTCAGAGGTTTGACAGAAATGACAAACAAATGGATGCGTTGAGATTCAAGTCCTCTTTTCCGATTGTACACCTGTGCTCCGTAATCCCATTTTACGTTTAATTTTTAGAATATTTTCACGGTAACCCTATTTCTCTGTTAGCTACTTCTGCTATCCAGCAGTGAATGCACTAAAAAAGGAATATTTTTTATTTCGGGTAGGTAGAATGCGATGCAAGAGATGGAGTACCGGTATGCATGTGCTTGCACTCTCGTCATTTTGCATCCGAAATAAGGAAAGTTTAGCCAGTTTTATGCTGCTATAATAATTATTTCCTCAAGAAATTATGTTCCACACCGAGTTAATGCGGGTTGGTTAAAGTCAGGTTATATTGTTTTTTATTTAAAAATACGTGATATTTCTGTTCCTAAATGACATGCTCAGTATGCGGCGCACAGTGGCCAATTTCACGATTCTAGAGGGACAAAAGTCTCTCTAGAGCGATTCTAGAGGGACAATGTGTCTCTAATACGTACACTCAGAATGGTTTATGCAGTTATGTTCAGAGTTGTTTGAAACAAGAAACGCATAGTGCAACAATTGGGACAGAAATATAATGTATAAATTAAAATGTTTGTTGTGAGAAACTAAACTAGTATCAACCGCAGGATGAAAAGAAAATACGACACACTTCAGAAACCTTAACGTACAATCAATTATCTTCAAAATCACTTGAACTGTCAATGTCATCACTAAGATCATCATATCAGTCACTATCCTTTTCAGATGTACGAGTACTTTCTGGTACCATAGAGGGACATGCCAAAAGAGAACGAACCTCCACTGGGATACATTTGCGTGGCTTGCGTATGTTTCGTCTGTGGCTATTTATAACAGGGTCGGAAGAAACAAAAAGCATATGAATCACATCTTCCATGGTAGTTTTCCGAGAATATTTGCTACTGTTACTCTCTCTATATTTCTTGATTTCTTTATGTCTAGACTCTTGTGCCTCTTCCGATAACTGTCTAAGGGGAAGAAGCGCGTGTTTCACAAGATCGTACCCATGCACTAATAGTTTATGGACGGTTACTGGCATAAAATACCACGAATAGACTTCTAAATATCTGTTCAAAGTTGCAGAAGCATATGATTTGAATGCGTCAGCATTAATTTCATATCCACATGAAATTGCTTGTAACAGTACAGAAAATTGTTTGATGAGCTATTCATCAAGTCCGGTAATAGAGCTTGATAGTGAAAGGTTTTCGAAAACTCGTCTAGCCGTATTTCCATCGTTCGTTGTCCCAAATCCTTGTTTCACAACATCCACTAGGAGTCCCATCTGTGTGCGGAATTGTTCTTGAATTTCTGCTTTCCTCTTGTTCCCTTTCTCTTTTCCGCGAAGTTGCCACGTTTTGGTGTCTAAGCGATTCGCTATTTTCAGCAGGCATTCAAAACAGCGAATCTAAGCATGAAGTGATGATATACCAAATCAGTAACTATCAGGGTTTACCGTTGCTGACACAAACGTTGAGAGATTGTTCATATCCTTTGGGGAACATCCACAAATGTAACACTTTTGAGATGAAACATTCATAAGAGAATTACAAATTTTACCATCTACCATCGTCAATAGCAATTTTGGTCTCAGAGAAAACACTGTCCCATCAACAGTTATTTGAACTGGAGATAATGCAGCTATCTGTTGTTCAATATATGCTGTCTCCACCTTGACTGATTCTTTAGATCCCGACTTTAGTAAGAGCTTAATTGGACGACACCACTTCGTACTAGATGGAGTATTATTATACCATAGTATGTCCTTGTCATTCTCTTTCGTCAAGTTAGATAACTGCAGGGGTACAAGCGATATGACGAACGTGGAACTGTCAGTTTGGGTGACCTCCTCTCCTTCAGCTGGCTCTTCTATAAATTTTTGTTTATACTGACTAAATCCGGAACTCCCATCGCATCCCCACTTACAAATCAAAGTCCATATGTGTAACTTGTGTTTAGATAGCGTGAGTACACGTCCTTGCACTTTACAAAGTCTCTGTGTTGTGTGATCGATTAATGACTGCAAAATTCACTTCTGCGGAGGATTCCGTAATCACAATGTTGTCCGGGTAACACGATTTTTGGCTTCTGTGAGAAATGGATATGAAGGGAAAATCTTTGCACCGACACTTTTCAGACGTTGTTGCACGGCAATGTAAGATCTTTTACTCATCTTTCCGTCGAGGAACGTTGCTAGAGCTTCCTCTTTGTTATGTGTGCTGGTTCTGATGGTGGAGCGTGAAAAGCCTTCTTAATGCGCGTTGCACGTGTTGGAGAGGTATATGCCATTTCCTGTAGTAGTGCTGCAGCATCACGCTGTCCATCGGATTGTAAGGTAGTTTTTGCAGCATACAGTAGTTCATCCTTGGTCGATTCACTCACTAACGTTTGAATCCGTCTTTTTTTCGTTTTGTCACTGGCCTCTTCAAAAGATTTTCTAGGACGTCCAACGTTGCCAGAAGGGTTGCTTGACAATGGGTTCTAGATACGATTGTTATTCAGGAAATGCTATAGATTTGTCCAGCCACATAGAGTGGTCTTTCAGAAACCTTTTCCTCATTCGGTGACATTTTGTCCACCTTTGAGAGAGTTTGTGGGAAAAATCTGCTACTTTTTCCTTGACAGCAGCTTCTGATGTTGCATCTACACTTTCTACGTTGAAATGTCCCAAGATGTATGAGAACAGCTCCCTGTTCTTTGCATCTGTCGCCGGTGATTGCAGCCATATCTCCAAGAGGCTTCAACGAGGAATGGCACACAACACTGGAAAGAAAGACATCAGTCACACTACCGACCTATGGCTTACCTGTGTAATCACTTTTATCTTACTTTCACCTGGCAATTCAGTTGTCTTATGTGGCGCTATAGACCCTTATTTTTACGGATTCAGTAACTTTGATTAGTTGACTTGATAATCCTACTTACTTCATCGTATTCTACACACATGTGCAAATTAGGTTTTGTCCACCTAGATTAGGTGTTTTGCCCACTGTGCGGCGGAAGGACATTAATGGACGAGACCCTGTCTTCTCTGCCATTACTGGCATCTAATCATGGCACTCTTTGCATTCCTTTTTCCGTCTTGTACACTTCGAGAGTACGCAGTTATTAAAAGTGCTATGTAGACTTCTCACATTACATTACACTTTCATAACTCAGTCTCTGTTGGTTACGTTGAGAATACCACTCAAAAATACTAAAATAACGTTTCCTCTGTCATTTTGACAAATTTGCTAATTATATCAAAAGTTAACCCCATTTTAATTAAGTCCGTAATATAAGTAACTAATGCACAGTTACCCTGATAGGAAGTGCGCGACCGACCAAATCACAGGGGCTCGGACACGTCTTGGACAACTTTTGTACTTCAGTTTAACAGGCTATTGTACTATATTTAGGCTCCTTGTCACTCCCTGATGCAAAAAATTATCACAGTTTCATAGACACTTCTGTAAACACTTAGCGACAGCCAGCATTCAAAAAAAGTATTGCGCAAAGTTATGCGTCATTATTATTTCGTTAAATAGACACTTCAATCGAGATCGATAGATACAAACATCGCGGTGTGCGGAGGATTACTAATTGTGTCACTTTGCTATATAGTGAAGCCTTACTATCTAGCTCCTGAAATAAACATTACTCTGCAAAAGAAATTTGAATCTGGAAGTTGAACACTGCAGCATTCATTGAATATTTAATCATGTTCTAATCATTAATTTATTTTCAGCCACTTTTTATAGATTCAGTATTAAGTTTTCAAGCATGTTGTTTCTGTACTTTTTTCTCTTAAAGTTTTTTTTCCTCTGCTCAATTTTTTGCTTTGAATTCAAGTAACAGCGAGAGGAAACCGTTCTTAACACGTGTTTGTGTCCACCCGAATCAAGAGAAAGTATTTTGTTAGTTGATTTTTTCCCTATTTTTTTTTTCTTTTTCTTGAAAGAGTCGTTGGCTAGTTTGCGCTTTTTCAGAGACCTTTGAACGATTTATTTTAAACGGAAAGCGCCTCTTTCAGCAGTATGTGTGCGTCTGTATAAGCTTTGACCGACCACGCGCCAAAAAAGAGTTAGTTACTCAGAATAGATCAAGCAATTCACTCTTTCGTTCAAGCAGCGAGCAAAATGTAGCGAGAGATTTGTATTGGTGGTTTCGATTCCACGCTGATGGATTTTTTCAATGTAATTCTTGGAATGGACAATTTTTCTTCAGTCACACGAAAGTACTTATCTTTTCTGAAAGATACTAGTTTAACATTAATTAGTTAAAGAGCCGAAGTTGGGACTTGATTTACTGTTGTTTCAGTTCAGTGTTTGAGAAACAAGACTTCCCTAGGCCAGCACTATTCTGTGCATAAGATGGGAGCTAAATAAGCTCCAGCAGGCTCAATTCAGCCGCCCACAGTAAAGTTCAGTGGGAGTGTTTCATCACGTGATAGGAGGCAAATATAGACAGACACGGGTTTCTGACCTGGACTCTGTGTATATTTGTAGTTTTGCAATTTATTGCTAATGTAGCTGAGTTCTTGGCTTACCTCTGAGCGGGGCACGATCGAAGTAAAGAAATAATTGATTCCTTAAATGCAGCCACTTCAGACAGTTGTGTTTTTCCTTGCTTATTCACTGTTGAAGCCAGATTTGAGCATTGGTATATTTGTTTCATTCCCCACTATTACGTAAGGTCTAGTTGTGTCACATCTCTAGAATTTTGCTATCACAGGTGTACTGAGAAAGTGTCTAGTATTTTGTGGAAAGAAAAATCAATTCCCGAAAAAAGTAAGAAATTTCGTTTTAATCAATTAATCCAAAAATTATGGCCAGCCGAGCAGTCTGCGACGGTAGGCCATCGGCTCGAAGGTCCCAGGTTTGAGTCCCAGCAGGGACATGGGTATGGATTTTAACACTTAACAGCTAAAGGCGAATCGTGACGGGCCGAAGTCCAAAGTTACTAGCTAGCTCATATAAAAATAAAGTTTACCAAAGTTTTTCCCAAGATTTATGATTTTTTCTAGTAAATAATTCACTGCATACTTCGGGAAACAGCAACTTTTAACGAGAGGGTCTCGTAACTTGCAATACATTGATTTTGTATGTTTATCGCACGGATTAAATTGTAAATCCCCTGGACCACGAAACTCAGAATTCCGAAGAAACTAATTCATTTGATAAGGCCATTAGTCTGTAGAAACTAAGGGTAGGGAGTTTTGAGGACCTTCTGGGACCTCGGAACTAATTGGTTTTTATAATTGATATGAAATCGACCCCATGTCACTTGGTTAGAGTGTTCGTTGACTCCTGAGCTACAGCTATCTACAGTCTAGATTAATTAATTTTTCACTCCCTTCAACCCAGACAGAAACGAACGAAAAGAAGCACAAGGGATAGGTATAATAAATACTTAATTTATTGTTTGATATCTCAAGAAATTGGGTACTTTAGAGACATATTTGTCAGATTTTTCTAGGTCAAGTTAGGGCACTGGGACCTTCTGAGTCCTTACAGTTTTTTGTTTATTTTAATATACTTAGAATCTTCTGGGTGTTGAAAGAGTCGAATCGCCAGTCAAGAATTGTAGCCGTCGTAAGCGTTTGTCCTAAATACATGGATTTTTTTCTTTTATTGATTTCATACCTCTTTATGGGAATGGTTTGGATTTCATCCACTAGGTTGTTAGGCTGAGATTCCAGTTTCTCTTGCATATAAATTTGTTCTGTATCAGTTAGCGTCCTAAGTCTGATTGCAATTGAAATTGGGTGTTATGGGTTCGAGTCCCGAGGTCGATAAATTGTATTCTTTAAAGCATATTTTATAGGTTGTTGAATCATTCTAAGTTCTGGATATTCTGCTGTCTTGTATTTAATTTATTTATCGAGAACAACAAACGTCGTGTATTGATAATTGCTGCCTTCATTTTCTTAAACAGAGATTCTACCATAATTTTGCCCTTGGATAAGTGTGTTCTTAAGGATATCCCAAGTTAATTGAAACTGATTAATTATTCTTTATTTGCTATTAATAGTGGGATGTAAAGTACCATTGAAGTAAAGGGTGGGCTCCTGGTGGACCTTCTGGGTCGCCAGTGAATTGCTTAAATAATTATGAAAAACTGTCCCATGCTTGTTTCAAGTTGGAACTCCACCAACCTCTAACAGTAAGTAACGTAACGAAGCAGCCATCCCATCACCCGAAATCCCAGGGCCAGCCAGCACGGGAAGGTCAGACTCGTTTGTCGGGAAATTTGATTTAAAGAAGTTTCTTTTTGCCCTTTTTGAAGATAGTTGCGTTCTTCTTGTATTTCTAAAGAAGAGATGACCAGTTTATATTCACTGATCCAAATTTGTCTGAATCGACAATGGGAGCGGCGTTGTATATTCTATATCTTACTCCATGTATATTATTTGAATAAGCTTCCTCGTCATCGTATCCCAGACCGGATTATATCTTTGATGTAATTCCAGCCAAATTAAGTAATTAGATTCATTCAACATCAGGTAATTATGGCGATAGATTGATGTCGACATTTTTTGAAGCACTTATGATTTCTTTGTATCTTTTTCGAAGACCCGCCTCTCGAGATAAAGCGTGACTCTCCACAGGTTTGGCGTTAGGTATGTTTTGGTGTTAAGGGGTAGGGATTTGCAGTAAGTTTTGCATTGCCAAGTTCTATCCCCCAGGGAATTATTCTCTATATTATAAGGTTAGTGGTGTCTGAATTTCTTCCAATTAAAGTAGCCATTTTGCTGGCGTGTGAGTTACTTATGATTTCTAAGATTTTAAATTGTTTTTACCTTCGTACTAACCGCGGAGGACAGAGGTTTATTGAGTATTATGTATAGAGAATAGTTTCACTTATTCTGATGGGGATAAACTTCTTTGTTGTAGCTACAACTCGCAACCGCAAGGCTCCTCGATTCTTCAACTCGGTTTCCATTCGTCATAGCACCCCTCTCCCCCCTCCTGAGAGAGGAACAAAGCAACTTCGTGTTATCAATGATATGTATTTTGATATTCTATTTTGAGAAGCAAAAACAGGTTAGTTAGTCAAGTTAGATTATATTTTTCATCATACGAGATGTACATAACTTTAACAGTTACTTCCATATGCTCGACCTCAGTGGTTAAGCACTTTTTTATACTTTTAATTTAAGCGATACTTCATACGAGGAATTTGTATACTTGCTTCTTCTGTGACTTACGGAACTCGCAAGTTCATCGCCGTAGTAACAAATATTCGTCATAGGATTATATTCTGGGCAAGATTAAGCCAGTTTTCATCACAAACCCTACGTCTCGAAGATATATTCTAATATTGTCCTCCCAACGGTCTATTCCAGTCGACTCTCTAACCAAGATGGAATATAGTCTTCGTTTTCCTCCCATCCGAGCTACATGGCCTGCCCATCATAGTCGTCGCGATTTCATTATTGTTACCACATCGGGTGAATTGTACAGTTCCTGACGTTCTTCATTATGAAGGCTCCTCCATTCTCCAGGTATCCCGGCCTGTATATCTTTCCCAAGCCCTTATTTTCAAACACTCGTAATTTATGTTCATCTTCTAGGGTCGTACTCCAACTTTCGCGTAAAGTATTAGCAGCAGAATAACCGTTCTGTGTATTTTCAATTTCAACTTTCTTGATATTAATCACGAGGTTAGTAGTTTCTGGACTGAATAGAAACATGCGTTGCCCGATGCTAAAGAACTTCTTATTTCTTCCGTAACCTCGTTTTTGATTGTTACGTATGCTCCCAAGTATTAACATTTGTTTACTTTCTCTACGTTCTTATTCTTAATTGTTATATACCTATTTCCGTTATTCCTTGTGTTTCCGCTTGTTATCATGTATTTTGTTTTATTTATGTTTACCTGTCTGTAGACCTATCTCATCGCAAGCTTCTATTAAGACCTCGGTGTTACTTTGTATTGCCCCTACATCATCCGCGTACACGAACATTTGATTGAAGCCATTCAACGTTAGTCCCTTTTTGTCCTCTTTTATTTTCTGAATCTCATGTTCTAAAGCAAAGTTAAACAGTAGCGGTGACAAGGCATCACCTTGTTTCAATCCGTTGCGAATCTTGAAACTATGGGTCATATTATTACCTACTCGTACTCTGCTTATGGGGTCGCTGAGACACATCCTAACTAATTGAACTTCGAAATTCAAAATCGTACCAGGATACTGTATAACTTTCCAAGCTTTCTTAAGCTCATAATCATTTTCTTTTATCCTCTAGCGTCCTGACGCTGGAGTTTTGACAGAAAGTATGAAAATATATATTGAGATTTACGCTTGGGACATAAATATAACATTTTTGCACTTAAAAATTTTTTGGCATTATATTGTGGGAAATACCACATTGGATCGCTATCAAGACAATCCATACAAAATTATGGATTTAAATTTGCTTTTATTTTCAGGTTATGACAATTTATAAACCTTGTTTTTATCTCTCGTATGTGTTCAAGTTACAATGAATATCTAATGGTTTTAACATATTTTGTATTGTATCACGACTGTAATGAACAGGTGTAATAGCATTTACTCAAAACATTCTAACTAATGCCCACTAGTGATATCATTCCGTAAAATAATAAACACCTAGAAGAAATGAAATCTTAACACGTGTAATAGAATTACTGCTGCTGAATGACTGGACAGACTCGCCCGGGCAAAAGAGAAGCAACGGTACGTGATCTGACAAAGGAATCAATGCAGAACGTCCCAGGAATGAGTCCCAGAGGTCAGTGCAGCGCAATTTGGTCTCCATAGGATATTGTAGCCGAAGACCACCATAGGTACCGCTACTCATCGCTGCCCATCGACGGCTGCAACTCACATGGGCTCTGGGACACGTAACTTGGGCCTTAGAGGACTGGCAACGTGTAGCGTGGTCAGATGAGTTACATTTCCCATTGGTACATGCGGATGGTAGGGTCCGGATATGGCACAGACCCTATGAACCCATGGATCCAAGTTGTCAACAAGGCACTATGCAAGCTGGTGGTGGCTCCGTCATGGCGTGGTGCGTGTTTATTTAGCATGGTTTGGGTTTTCTGGTCCGCTTGAACCGGACATTGATCGGAGAGCGCTATGTTCAGCTGCTTGGAGACCATCTCCAGCCTGTTCTGGACTTCGTGTACCCAGCCAGCAATGGGGTTTTCCAGGATTAAAATGCGCCATGTCATCGGGCCACAATGGTACGCAACTGGTTTGAGGAACATTCTGTCAACTTCCAACGCAAAATATGGCCCCAGGATTGCCGGATATGAACCTTATCGAGCACATGTGCGTTATCATCGAACGGGTTATTCGTTCGCAGGATCCTCCACAGCAACAACCACCGAATTGTGGACAGAAATCGAGATTGCATGGCTCACATCTCTCCAGCGGACTACCAGCGACTAGTCGCGTCCCTACCTGAAATGCCGCAGCAAGAGACAACCCCCCCCCCCC
>JAGDQP010048221.1:0-14809 GCA_022664845.1 Lepisma saccharinum
CCCTGTTTGTAAAGTTTGTCGTTATATTGCTTTTGCGCCTTGTTTAATTTAATGGCATAGCAAATCGGAACAATCCCCTAAACAAGCTTCGAATCCCATGTCCCCTTTGATAAACAGGTCCTGCAAAGTAAGGTATATACCCTTCCTCTACGTAAAACTGTATATGTTTTCATTTCGATGAACGTTTAAAGTGAAGTGTTACAGTCTGTGTCCCTGATGCGAATGGTAAATTACGTCCTGCATGGTCCTTTAGTAATATTTCTATGGTATCAAACGAAAGTTCTGTTAGCGGAGGATAATGTGTTTTGAAAAGTTACGGTTTGTACAGTACCATGATTATTATCGCTCATACTTCCAATTCGTAAAAGAGGTGTTTATATCACCTAGGAACTGAGGTTGAATAATATCAGTATAAACAAATACTTGATGAGGATATCCAATGTCTAAAAACTTTTTTTGGAATACGACTATCGTTTAAATATTAATCTAAGGTTGAAAACCTAATTGTAATGTTAATATAGGTTTCTAAATGTCATGATTTTATACTATCATCAACATTTACACTCACTAATTTTGAACATCCAAATTTTATACTTGAACTTATTTTATTCAGTTCATTAAGCAACTGTTGAATGGTTGAATAGTATCCCTGTATTATTTTATGTTTTACATTATCATACCATATTATATTTTGACCAATAATAACATTATCAAAAGTTAAGGTCATATGAATTTAAGTTATTCTTAACATCCATGATTCGTTTAAATGTATTCGATTATTTAGAATGATCAAAAATGTATATGGCAATTATTAGAATAAGTTTGAATACTTGCATTAGAAGAAATTTTAGTGTAATAACTCTCGTCCCTAATTTCAGAAAACATTTTCTTTCAAAATGTAGTGTTATGCTTGACGCTCCAAATTGAAATGGCAAGTTTTCAAGGTGTACATCTTTAAAGTCTACGTGAAAAGTATCAAAATATTTCTTTTCAACTCTAATATAATGAGGATGAACGAATAGAAAGGATTTATATTTCCCGTAATAATATTGTTCAATTCCAATTTTTCGAATTAGTTTTCCATAAACATGTTGGTCACTTACAATATCGATACAAACATTAATTTTTGAAGGGATATGATAATTAAGATCTGTGTGTAAAGGTGCTGGAACATTTAGAAACTTGTTTTTTTCTTCGAATTTAATGGATAAAAATGGAATATACGAGTATTCACTTTAGAATGATTACTGGATCCTACTATGATTTGCAAAGCTGGAGTCACAGCGGAAACTTATTGACTATTTGGAATTCTTTATGATAAATATAAACCTTATATCTACGTTCTTCATATAGTATAAGGATTGCATTTTCATTTAAGATTGGTTCAACGCTAACAAATTGTACGTCATGAAATTTTTCATTAAGAATACTACTTTCGTCAAATATATGTAAAAGTTTATTCTTTCTTTCTTCACTTTGCTGATCTTCTTTTCCCATTTATTTACGTATACTTAAACGAATAGTTTCTAAAATAGAACTTATATATTCATAATATCCCGGGGGAAATTTTATATTATTTATTTATTTATTTATTTATATTGTATTATATTGTATTATGTTTTTGTAGCGCAATTTAATAATAATTTCTTCTTCTTTGTCTGTTATGAAAACATCAAGGAATAGAATATCCGCTTAAAGCTGCCCCCAATTTCCTTTTAAATATATTAGCTGACAACTTGTCTTATTTTCGAAAATATTATTGCAAACATTTGATGGCAAGGTAACATAATATTCATCGGCTTGTTCCTGAGACAGCAGGTTTATGACTGAACAGATTTTCGTTCAACCCAACTATTCATAGATGAAGGATAACCTAGCCATTTTACATAAATACACAATTTCCAATTTTTAAAAACTTTTTTCATTACATACCCTTTTTGTCTTCCTAAAAATACTTTTTGTAATACCTGTTGATAAAATGATCCTCTATTAGGATCTCCATTCTAATCTCGAATTTTATAAGTAATAAGTTTATTATTAATATGCTGATCCACTAAAAATATTTCGCGAGACCACTTCGGTAAATACCCTTTTTCCAATCTATATTTGTTGTTACTTACTCAAACATATTCTCCCGATTGTAATTTACATTTTTAATGGTCTTTTGCTGTTAAAACTTTCCCAAATTTCATTTACATTTGAATCATTTTCTTCTGTAGGAGCATATTGAATTGTAGACTGTACCGTATGATTATAACTTTTTACAAGGTCCTGCAAAATATAAATATATCGAAAAGAGCTTTTCGCTTTGAAGCATTTATACTTTTTTCTTTTAATCTACGAAAAGACGTTCTACTAAGCAGCTTTGATTTCAGAATGTACGGTATAGTAATTCACTTGATATTTTTGAAAAACACGTTTTACATGTTGATTATAACATTCAGTTCCTAAATCAGTTTGACAGAAAAGTAGGCATAGCTTTTTTTACTTAATATTGGTTCCATTGCTTTCGAAATGTCAGGAATTTGTTTATTTCAACAGGATTAAAAATTGCATATCGACTAAAAGCATCAATGCTACATAAAAAATATTTATGTCCATCGTTATATTTTGCAATATTTTCCATGTCTGCTAAATACATTTTTACTAATTCATTCGGTACATTAATTAACATAATAGTTTTACGAAGAACATGTTTTCGTGCCGGAGCGTGTAAAATGTATCTATCTTGTGAAGCTAAACATTCACTTACTTTTTCAGAGAAAGACCAGCTTTCGTTTTTAATTTCGAGATAGTACCTAAAGAATTTGGATCTGCATATGCATAATAAATTTTACTGAGATATATTTTTAAAGCTTGTATTCTTTATAATTCTTAAATTTAGAAAAAATTATTTATTCCTTTACTACCAATTTTTCTTTTTTATTACTTTAACTTTATGATAGTAGGGTATGCATTGAATAAGGTTGAACCTGTGCCAAATTGAAAATTATCTAGCTCTAATGGGATATTAATATTTTGTAATAAATCTTTAAATTCTTGAATACCAACAGGATTTCTAGGAGTCTTATGAGTCCTTACTACGCCATCAATAAGATCAATAATATCTGAACCTGGAACTACTTTATTATCAGTGGATCCTGCGCACGTTTGGTCCAAACTGGTACGATAAGAAGCCTCATGAGATTTAATAATACTTGAGTCATTTTAGCAAATTATTTTGGTAATTAACTAATAATATATTGAATCATAGGTAACATATTTGACGACATAGGGTTGAGAACGTGTAAGAGAACTAATTTTGAGACTGCGGAGTATATTGCAAATAACGATGTAATGCTCGTTGATACATTTTCCATTTCTAATTCATAGAAAGATCAGTTCGTTTTCAAGTTTCATTCATTTCCATACCTAAACATGTTTGATGAGACTTTACAGACCTTTCAGTGGAACACATTTGCGGAGTCGCATTTTCTGGAATGAGTACAATTTTTTGAAGTTCTGAACACATGTTAACGAATAAACAAACTTCCAACCACTGCGCTTAAGATAGGGCCTAGTAATAAAGGTATAAAATAAAATTGTTCTGTATTAGGAGTTAATGTTTACGTTTTAAACTTGAACGTTTGAGAGACAGCGCTCGTAATATCTTCTTATGTCGACGTAACCTTTGATTCTGACGGAGATAGAGTTCAAAGTTTTCATTTTAAAAAAAATTCCTACTTGTGCAATAGTTCGAATATCACCACCAGGTGCAATCTGAATTCATGCTTTGCATTTCTTATTTTCACATTTACAAATTGCCTGGAGCTCTTTCAGATGATGATTTATGCTTGAATCTTGATGCTGACTGATATGTATTGGTTTATTCATTGCCATTGCACGTGCATAGATGTGCATACTTTAATCTGGAAATACATTTGTGCGTAAACGAAGAGAATCAGGAGTTGCATGAGTTAAATCGAAAAGTAAATAGGAATGAGGTTCAGCAGTGGCGTTTTCAAACACTTGAATTGCATCTTTACTAAACTGTCGCATAGCTTGCCTTGCCAAGTATTATATTTGTAACTTATCTAAACGATTCTTAAAAATAATTATAAAAAGTGCGTTTAATGAGATATCACGTGCATGTTTTCGTTTTGGAAAGAAATTTTGAACAATAAAAAATACAGTTAGATTCTTATGGTGAGCAAATTTAGTGAATAAATTAAAAACGTCAGCATTATTTTCACTCATAGGATCATCGACAATGATCGGAGAATCTTTCCGAATTACATTCAGAAGATCATCAAGAATTAATAGTGAATATTCGTGAATTTCAAAAATATTCAAATCAGGAATTCCAAAATGAAATCTTATGTTACTAATTTGAGTAAATAATTTAAGTATCAGAGAACCATAGTACCAAAAATTTATTTGAAATGACTGAAATTAATGGTTGGATGATGGAATAATAATCTGTTAACAAAATCCGTATTCCCAGTTCTGCTGGGGCCAGAAAGCAGGATAGTGGCAGCATGAAGAAAAGGAAGTATCAAAGGCTAAATACAAAACATAAATGAACTACGATTCCGATAATTATCTTCTTTTATAGCCAAAAGAGGGGGGCTTTATATTCTTTATATAATGTTGTCAGCCTTTACATTTTGATGGGTTCTCGTTTCTGATTTAGATACACATTCGAATCCGGGCTTCCTATAGACTCAATTACGATTACTATATTATTTTTTTTCATAATTATGTTTCACTAAATTTAGAAAATGATCGAAATTTACAATTTGAAGAGCACGACAATTTAATTTAATATTACAAATTTTGTTAATGAGTTTAACATTCCCAGTATGAATATCCGTTTCTTTATATGAACAATATTTAAGTCCCAAGCCAATGAAAACAGGGATCTCCCACACGTCTTTAACACCATTTTTTAAATCTCCTAAGAAGTCCCCTGTAGGAAGCAATGGAAGTTCATTTCTGTTTTGTCTCTCGAAGATTGAATCTGTATCTGAGTAGATAGGATTTCCAATAACCAAATTTTAAAATACTATATAATTTCAATCTAGCCCATGATGCGATAAAAAGGGTCGAAATACATTTGAAATTCATAGAGGATTATTAACATTTTCTTTATCCATGCATGCTACTACGAAGGTATTTTCTCCGACAAGAAGTACATTTTACACTTCACAGTGGAGTGGACAGGGAATATCCAATAATGATTTAGCATCATTGACTACCCTCCTCTGTTATAAATCACTCCTCTGTCCCAACTTCCCAAACACAGAATTTAAGAATAATTTTGCGATATAACACCAACCAGGTTTGTGCGTAAAGCTACCATAATTAAGTTGTATGTCCTCATGATTAGTGTACTCCTGGATATAACTTTGTTTTCCTCCCCGGTAGTACAATAGGATGGAAAACCAGTGATTCATGTTTCATTTGGAGGAAATTATTTAAATAATCTTTAAATAACGCCTCTTTCATTTTTAACTCATAACGTCCATAAGTCTCAAGAACAGTATAACATTTCTCAAGAATTTCGTGTAATTCAGGAGTACAAAATGTTCCCACCAACAGCGTTGGTCCACAGTGTGGTTAAAGTGTCCATTATTCATTTCCTCCGTACAAGTCCGACAGGGCAAATACGAGACGACCATTAGAACTATAAGGCAAAAGTGGATTAGGGAAATCCTGTGGCGGAAGAATCTTACAAAAACTACCCCATGAATGTCTTTCGGATCCGAACAAGCTTTCTTCATGTAGATGGCAGGCTTTCAAGTACGGAGAGGTCTCTTATTCTTGACATACCGGTATAAACTGCATATATCGACATATCGAATTAGCTCATATTCAACACATTCGTAGAGAGAACGAAAAACTTCCGTTATACCTCGCTTGAAAGCCTTCTTAGGGAGTAATCTTTTTTCTATATGCTTGCAATAGCTATTAATTAACTTACGAATCTCAGGATTTTCTTTCGCTTGCCGTTCCCAAACACATTCATAAATTTCAAATACCTTACGCTCACACCATTTGTCTAAATATTTCTTTCACCTCATGGTTGCGATACGGTGATCTTGTAAGGCTTTACCATTCAAATCATTAATAGGGATGCGACGACTCTGCTTAATGCATGAATACCCATGAAAATGGCAGCGATAGAATCCGTATGCAGTGAGATTTATTATATCCGTCAACTTTAAATCAGCCAAATTAAGCTTCATCTCAATCTTTTGGATAATGAATGGAAAAGTCATAACCCCATTCACCCCATATACTTCAACAATTGGAGTGCTTTCTTTCTTCAAGGTTCCTCTGCCGATACCCGAACATACGGATAATAGGAATCCTTTTCTCCTGTAAATACAGAACGAAAGTTTTCCGTTGCACAGGCAGAAATTGTACTTACTTGAAGGAAAACTGGGTTACTTAAGTATTTTCTTCAATTAAGTCTGAAAATTTAATGACTGCCCAGTTAAAATTTTTACGCCATTCTTCCAGTACTCAAGCATCGCGTTTAGTAAATTAAGGGAAGGCGTTTCTCCATTGGACAAACTTTCAATGCATCGCGTTCACTTTCCGAAGTATCCTCATGATCGAAATGTTCAAGTTTTGGCCATGCTTCAGTATATTCCTGGTTATATTACATCTTTAACAAAAATGAGAAATCACCATTCTTCAAAGCTTCACACAATCCCATTTTGATAATTTTACAGACATAGACAAATAGATATCTCTAAAAGTAATATCTTAACAGTCGTCTGAATAATCTTGGCTCCTTGGCTTAATATCTGCGGAGAATGATTTTTCCTTCTCAATGAAGGTACGTGCTAAAAATACGGAATCATAACGACTAAAATTACAGACCAGAGCCACGACTGTGCTCAACTTCGGATCTCGCTGAAGAACATGTTTCACAAATGTTTATATAATGTAAAACACAAAACTTCTTTCACCTTTATATTACCACACTGGAAACATTTGCAGTCTTCCTGCATAAGGTTTTAAAGCAGTAGTGTGAAACACGAATAAGTATAACCGCTGCTCGGATTCATCTTTCTAATTTTTATTCAATAACATGGATTCAACATCATATACTATATTACAGAGATCACTTTCATGTTTCTCTTTTAACTTTTTACGAAACAAATTACCTCCTTTAACGTACAAATGGCTCTGGGAACAAAACTATTATCTACAATCATGGAGATTATGTTTAGTTATTTTTCGGTTTATGGACTTAACACCACAGCGTGAACATAATTGTACGTAGTAACATGAAAGTTTTAACTTCATCTTTATACGGACATCACGATAGCATGAAACTGGAGGAAAAGTTCTTAAGCAACTATTAAATCCAAGCCGTTTTGTTCAGAGATATTTTTACCATTTTGGAACTCCTCCAAATGTTCACAAAAGTATCTACACTTATTATTATATCAATGATGCACTGGTTTCAAACGCTCCGTACATTACCCTCTACTCCTTAAAAGGCAGCAATAGTCTCAGTGGTGTCAAAATATTGATGATGATAAAATTAAAATAATTTATCTTTTGACTGTACGTAAAGGTATCTAGTAACTGCGTATACTACAGACATTTACTAAGTGCATATACTACTATTTGAAATTGATTTCCAAAATAATTTTGGAATTTATCAATCTCACCCAAACAGCTAATATCTACCTATGCTCTCTTACATAATGCCTTACTTTCTTTTCCCAATTCTTAGGATGCTTTTTCATATATTCCACCTTTTTATATTCTGAGAGCGCTTTCTTTCCAGACATAATTAAAGTTCGGGGTAAACAGTTATTACATTAATCACAAAATTTAAGGACTGGAATAATGTGTGATTGTAAGTACACCTCGATCGATAAATATTTATCATTATTCCTTTTCTTTTCATCTCCTTGTCTCCGGATAGGGTCACACATATTTCCATTAATAACATTGTCAGCTAACAGGAAGCTCTCATTCGAATTTAACACATTCTTAATAGAGCGCAAGATGTGATTGACATTTAACTGAACACGTTTACGCCATGGAATAAAGACGTCTTTACGAACATCATTACCACTTTGTGAACGGAATCAGACCCAGAATTTAGGGTTTACATCAGATAACACAGGATCTAATGCAAACTGAAATAGTGTCTCTATATATTCAGCTGGTGTTAGGCTGGAGGTACCAGCTTTAACATGCATGGCGATATCTTTACCTTTCACTGGAAAAAATTCCAAAACCGCGTTCGCGTTCACCTATAATTCCGATTAAATCACCTCCTGTTCCCTGCTAGAAAACATGAATATGGTCTACTTGATCCACTTCTTCCAGCACAGCATTGACAGTATTCGGACCTAATTGGGTACCCCATCCCTCAAAATGAACATACGCTTGATCACTTATTTTATTGCCTTCCGGAAAATAATACAAGGGTTATCATAAAAGGAGGTATTATCATTTTCAATAGTAGATGAATTAGAAAGGATAGCAACAGTAGACGTAGAACGTAGAGGAGTAGATGGAAGAGATGGAGCAGCAAATGATGTAGAAGGAGTAGGTGCAGGTCCAAATGAATTTTAAGGTAGTGGACTGCAAATAGGTCTAGCCTTAGTTACAAATGAAGTTGCCTGCGTAAACACAGATCGTAACTAGCAGTTGAAATAGAGGAAGAAGTTGTAGAAGGAGGCATTGAAATAATGGTGGATATAGGGTACAGGAAAATATCTCCGAATTAGAGTGAAAATTCCAGGCTGGGAGGGACAATATTTAACGAATCATCTTCATTTATAGTAATATATACTTCATAATAATAATCTCTCACAACCGGAATCAAACCGAATAAAATGCGAGATAAGGGTGAAGGGTTCTCCCGTTGTTCTCATTTCAAGGTTGAGTTAATAAATAATAATGTTCAAAAGCAATCCTTGCGTTGTCGGGGGAATCAAAAACCAGCGTTCCCTAACTGTATTTATTCGTTCAGATGCTCACAGCCACGATACAATTTATTAAAGTTATGTTAGAAAATTAGACGAAGATGAAAAAGGAAATCAAAACATTACCTTTATCTCTAGGGAGAATGTTCTCTACATCGAATTGACATAATTTTACGCACGAATCATACATTGAATCAGGGTCGCTGATTCCTTTGGCCTTCTTCGCCAAGATGATATGGTCAGTTTTCGTCAATGGCATAGATTATTTTATTTATCATCTTCCAAAGTAGACAAGTTAATTGCGTAAATACAACTGATTAACTAAATAGAAGATAGTTGAAAAGTTGATTGCAGATGATCTGTAAACAGTACACACAATTCAGCATTTTGTTCACAATACTTAAGCTTCACTTCGTTAAACAATTTTCACTTTCTATTGCACTAAATCCAGGTAGCAAAGGAGTACAGTTGAAATTCAGTTGAATTAATTAAAATTATTTCTAATAGTTTTAGATTTTTCACTCAGTAATAGACTATGCTATTTATTCATTTTACATATCTCAATTCATAACACAAAATTAATGCTACTTTCAGCTAAAAAATTTAAAGTGGAGCTAGGGTAATATGTCCATTTTATAGTACTACCTACTTCTTTGTTCATGTACAGAAGGTCAATTTTAAAGCTTACAAATATATCTATCCAATCACCAGACAGCTCTTTCATAGTGTTGTCTCATTCTTTGCGTATGTACAAAAGCCGAATTTGCTACCTATAAACCGAGGCTAACAAATTCTGCGGCAATGGTGCCTACGTAAACAATTCCCTATACTTCAGCTCAATCAATTATTAAACATTATTAGTAATTCCTATAAAAATCGTACGATAAATATAAATCTAATTACCTGTATTTGATATTTTGCGCAAGAAGCAGCAGCAGCAGCAAGAGTAATATCAGCAGCAGCACAATCTACTTATTCACTTTTCAAAACTAGGTTAAACTTTCAATTTCAAAGGTAATAATTGAAATCGAAATAAAATAAAAACAAGTGTCGAATTCCCCTAAAGGATATAAAGACCATATGATAAAATAGTCGTTCAGAAAACTAAATCATGTTCATATGATAAAAAGAGGCCAGATGATGAAACATTCATCCAAAAGAGAAATCTCACAGAAAATTCATTTATATTTCCCAAAAAGATCATAAATAAAAAGGCGTGTGTGTGCGCGCGCGCGAACCCTTAAAAGTATATAGATTCTTACAATAGGTCAGTGTTACCACTAAATTTCTAAAAATCGATTTTTCAAATTCCTTCCATTCAGATAGACCTAACTGTGCCAAACTTATCATAAATATTATTCGACACAATATGGAAGAGCCAACCTAATAAATAAAAGCAAGATAAAGCCAAGTTCACTCTAAAATTAAATAATATGCACTGCTCCATAGTTGTTACTTCCGTAAGCCATAGAGTAACTTAGATAGGTTGAAAATGTTTTATTTGGAGGATAAAATAGATTGATCTTCTATAAGTATGTGTTTCCTTGAGGAAAAATTGGGTTGATATTGGCCAAGATAAAATCCAATGTTAAACGTTTCCTACTCTTACGATGAACTTGCTAGTTCCATAAGTCTTAAATTTCCTTAGATAAGATGACGATTTTTCCTTTGGAGGACAAAATTAGAATGATCTTCAAAATAAGTGTTCATGATGAAATTTGGGTTGATATTAAACAAAATAAACTCCAATATTAAACGTATCTTACTGCTATGATAAACTTGCTAGTTCAGTAAGCCATAGGGCCACTTAGATGGTCTGACCACTTCATTTAAAGGACATAATTACTCACATGCCAGTGTTGAACCTTTTTTCACACACATGATGTTTTCCACTTTAACATAAGTATTTGATTTCAGAAATTCCCCGCATGCTAGGTTTGAAACACACTAACTCAGGGTTTAATCAATTTCCCACATATCACTGTTTAATCCGGTTCCCCAGATGCCAGTGTTTAATCAGGTTACTCACATGCTAGTGTTTAATCAGGTTCCCCTACATCCCGGTGTTTAATCAAGTTCCTCATATGAAAATGTTTAAGTCTCTCTGTGTTTGTATATGTGTATGTATAGGTTTTCCTGGGTTTTCCTAAGTTTCAACAACTCATTGTACGAATATCACCTTAAAATTCTAGAATGAGTCACAATTTCTACGTATATAAATTTCAATTGTACAGCTAATTATCCTGACTGAGGTTCTCCAGTTTTTTCCTCAATTTCACTACTTGGTTATAAGGGTATAACTAAAATTATCCGTACTGAAATTTTCCACAGTTTCCCTCAATTTCATATTTTAGGATTTCCCCAGGTCGCCTATGACCCGGAATGTAAAGGACTTGAAAATAATATGCGAACATTAAGAGATAAATTCCTAGTAGTAAAATGTTCGCGTAATATTCAGGAGGACTTTCGCTGGTATGTGAGGATTTTCCCTGGTGCGTGAGGATTTCATTGTGTCCCCTATGACCCGTTACGTATAGGACAGTTGAAAATAATTTGCGAATATTAAGAGCTAAATTCTGAGTGGTAGAACTTCCGCGTAGTATTCAGGAAGTCATGAGTTCGATTCATAGCTGCTGATCATTCTAAGGCCTTTTCGTGATTTTTCCTCAGTCACACCAGTAAATGATAGGATTTCAAATTCAATATATGCCCTGGAAGACATTTTCCACAATTCCTCTCCCAATCCCATTCCTAACCTGAGCCTCAGATCCGTTTCCGTTCTGATATATATATATATAATTTAAATAAATAACCCTCGAAATAAGATGCGTAATTCAATGATAAAACTTTCCTATCTATTTAAATTAAATTAACACTTATTAAAATAATGAAAAAGAAAAACATACAAGTATATAATAATATTGTTTCCAATATACACATTTTCTGACTCTATTTAAGTAAGACACTTTTCAAATATTCTCTCCTTCTTAGTAACAACTTCAAACACCTATAAGAGAATGATCCTTTTAGCTACAATGTGATTACATATGGTACTGTGAAAAATATACTTTTACACCTAACTTTCAATTTCGAAACTTGTAATTATTATTTCTTATCTTATTTCAAAATATAAATACACCGTAGGTAAATGTTTGAAATCTCACAAATACAAAGCCAAATACTTCCAGGAACTAACACTTCTCGTTTCTTATCGTGTAAACATGAAATATAGACATCAAATCTATTTCATTTATTGATACAGATACAGGAAATAGTCCAAACTAACGGTGATAACTAACTTCTCTGTTTCATGTTAACACGCATATCTCTGTTTATTTTCTTCTTCTTTATCTCTGATATACTAACGGTTAAAACTAATATTACATTTCCTCAAAGATTCTGTCAGTTTGCCTTTAACTATGAACGAAGTGAGATTTAATCTTCCGGAGGAAGTTCACACGGATTATTGAAACAAAACGAAAAGTTTCCACATACTGATATCACACAATTTATACTGAACATTTCAACAAAGTAACCTTTCAACATCTATAAATGGTGATCTCATGACGCAAATGTTTTTCTGCAGAAAAACGAAAATTTTTGTACGGACTCAGCGATCCTCTTTCTCACTCTCCAATCAGACACCAAGCTATACAAAAGGGCAATTTGTGTACAGACGCATCTAAATGAAATCAATACAGTTACATTCAAGATAAATCCGACTCTATCGAACACAGAGCCATGAGAATTCTCCACTTGGTCAATATCAATTATACTTACATATTCAACAAACCTCAAGCTCGTAAACACACTGATAGAAGAAAGCAATTTGTGTTCAGACTCAACAAAATCAAATCAATACACTTACATACCGAATAAATCCGGTTCTATTTAAACATAGGGACATTAAAATTTTAGGATAGGTCAAGAAAGATTGGACCTAAATTCTCAATAAAACCTCAGTCTCTTAGATACACTGATTACAGCTATTTTCAGAAAAAAGGTTATATGTGCCGTTTAACTACTGACTTTCACGCTCTTTGTCTTTTTTATTGATTGCGTCTCCAACACGTATACAAAACTGAAAAAATGCAATCATGATTCTTGTGGTATTTCAGTTTGACGCTATGCGCATTTTATTGTTGCTACGGAAAGGCTTTTCATTTAACATCAAATACAGAAACAGCAAGCTTCTTTAATTTAAATTACTGTGAGGGTACAACTCGCGATTGCTTTCGTCATTGAACATTTTATAAAACTGTGATTCTTGATTACAGGTCGATGCTTCAGACCTGATAATATTTAAAGCAGCAATCTAGTTATCTTCGTTGAAACGATGATCACTTCGAGAAAATTTAAGTAATCATTTAAGGATAGACGTGATCGCTGTTTGAAGAACTATAGCACTAAGCTATACTTAACGATATTATTATCTAGAACTGGACATGAAAAAAATAATTACCAAGCGACCGTGGCTCAGTGGTAGGGGTTCGCGTTGAGTCGTGACAGAGTGAGGACGCAAACTTGCTTGCTCCTGATTTGAAGGAGTTTCGTGTTAAGCTGCACTGAACAGCTTTGTGTTTCAGAAGTTTTTGTCTTCTTTAGTGTGACTTTATATATTGATAGTATTGTGCTGTTAATAAATTAATATTGATAATGTCTCGTGTTGTTCGAAAGAACACAGTCAAGTGTGAATTTAACAAGCAAACCAATCATATTCGACCGTCCGCATTGGATATTTACAAATGGATGAATGCTGTTTTACATGTGGAACCAGATCAACTGGAAGGACTACAACCGGACAATGAGGCATATTGTGTATATTTGAAATTTGTTGTCGCTGGACAGTTATGATAAAGTTCTCCGGTCCACTCCGTCAACACTTCCCTATACCCATGACGATGGAACTACTAGTTAAGTGCTTGTTTCCCCTACAGATGATGGGACTACTTCGGTTCTTATGTTGAATTTACCATTGGAACTAGATAATAGTGCTATTCAAAATGTTCTCAGTCAATATGGTTCTGTGAAAAACATTGTTAATGAAAAATGGGGGCCACGTTTTTGTTTCCCAGTGTTCATAGGGACACGTGTCGCATCTATCCAAATTGTTCGTCCCATAACATCGTGTATTATGGTAAACAGTTTTAGAGGTCAAGTTTATTATAATAGTCAGATTCCGACTTGCTTTTTGCCAGGATCCAACACAATCCCTAGCAAATTAAAGAAAAACGTAAAATGCGCCTTCAACGACATATGTCAACGCCACCATCCTCCCCGTCCTTAAGTGTAACATCTGCGGATAAGGTGAGTGAGCTGACCGCATCACTCCAAGTTCACAAAGAATGTGTACTTCCAGTCCCGCAACAGCTTGAAGAATACCCCCACTCACCACTGAAAAAATATGACAAGATGGTGTCTATAGTGTGTGGCATAGTATGGCTGTTACTGTTCCTCTTCGAAGTCCAACTTGGCAAATTAACGAAATTGCATCATCGTCCGTACCTACTCATAATGAGACTTCTTCAGTTCCCACAGAAACTCCTGTTCAGTTTTAATTCTATGAGGTAAAAGCCGGTATGAACATTAGTGGCAGGAACTTTTCCCCTCCTATTGAATCAGATGAACATTCTTCTCGATCTATACCAAGTCAGACCTATCATTTTAAAGAAGAAAATACAGAGCACGATATGCAAATGGTAGAAGAAAATCTTCCTCTATCCAATCTAGCTTCTCTCCTTTATTCGGAGAAAGAGGAATCTGAGAAAAGTGTCAGAAAACGGAAAGAGTGTAATGAATCCGAAAAATGTGAGAATGAATTACCTGAGACTAGACAAAAGAAATAATCAGGGCTGATTTTTTTCATG
>JAGDQP010048222.1:0-14809 GCA_022664845.1 Lepisma saccharinum
CAAATGGCAACACGTTATCGAACAAAACGGCGCATATGTGACCTAAATCGGATCATTCTAACTATGGTAAGTCAAGCCTTCAATGTCATGCAAAAATAATGGATTACTTTTTACTACACCAGATATTTAAATAATTAAGCCAAAAGGTACAAGGTGGGATAATTGCATTTAAATAATTAAGGTAAAGCGTAGAAGGCGGGTTCATTGTATTTAAATAATAAAGATCAAGCGTAAAAGGTGGAATAATTGCATTAAAAATTAAGGTAAAGAATAAAGGAAGGGATAATTAAGACTTTGGGTTAAACACTCATTTATCTTCAAAAACTATCATAATTGAGAGATTTTGTTAAATAACAAGTCCATTCCAAATATTGGACAATTGACATGCGAAACAACAACTTAACCCAAAACTTATTATAACTGATACAGTCGAATAGACAATAACATAACTTAAGGGCTTAGGGTAAGTATAATATTCTGTTACAAATGCCGAATGTTCTCATTGCTATATGTAACTGCAAACTGCGTTATTATCAAACATTTTGCACTTCTGACATAACCTTTGAAGTGTTTACATATAATTTATCTCAGGTTCAGATTTAAGAGTCATCTCTTTTTGTTTTCTACAGTTGACTTCTTGGTCCAGTAAACAAGTTAGTTCTTGAGGAATGCTTTTAAGCTGTATATCTTGTAAGTCATAAAGTCTAGATGCATGTATAATTTACAAGATGAATAAACAGCAATAATCCGAAACTTTCTCTGTGCTCGTAATAACAGTTAAATCTCGTAACTTATTCATTCACTTGCAACATTCGTAGCCCTTCTCACTGATAACAGCCTGACTTGCTTTGCTTTTCATTATTGAAACTTCCTCAGTGTTAACGGGGTATTGAATATCTCCGCCATCTTGAATTCTTTTTAGCGGATAAGCCAAAACTTTTAGTCCTATTTCAATTTAATTCTATCCGTCCGTCCATCCACCATTTCAGATTTCAGTTCAGCGACAATGGGTGCATTCAACGGACTAAGATAGCAGTAATCTCTGAGAGAGCACTTGAATCTTATTGGTTTGCCTATAGGTAGCAACCTATACGATTAAAATGCTATCTCAGCGCTTAGATCTACCTCACTCCCGTGAATGAGCCCACTGATTTAACCATCGAGCTCTACGTAATGATACTAGAGTGACTCCTTAGTGTTGAAAGATAGACGCCACAGCAAATATTTAAATCCGTGTATCCACTTCCAGTCTGATTCAATATGGACCAAATTTTCAGTTCTCAGTTTTATATGCTTCTTATCGCTGTGCGGTCTGTTTTATGATTTAAGTCTTAATTCCTGAGTTATTAATTCATATAGGCCTAATAGTAGTCTATACCATATTTTGTATATATTAGAATAGGCGCAAATAATATTTTCTTTTTTTTTTCAAGAATTAAGACATGAATCAGAAAACGGGCCACACAGCGATATCGAGCGTAAAAAAATCGACTTAGAACCGAAAAATTTGGTTTAGACGGGAAGTGGACAAACAAGATTAAGGGCCATATTTATGAATCATTCCCAAGAAGTGGGTGGCTCCCAGGAGTATATAATTTTAATGCCCTTGGGAGTCGTTCATAAATATGGCCCTAAATGTCTTCTCTGCTCCCTGCCTTCATATACTCATGAAATTTTCAATGACAGCAGCCAGTCCAGTATCGCTTTTAGATGAAGGTCATTGGATTTAACTGTCCGTTTTTAATCTGCACAAGGGATGGCTAATATTTTCTGGAGCTGTTCTTTAGAACCGTTCCAGGAAAATGGGTTCTCTGGAACGCTTCCTACAGATCGAAATAGACATATATGCTACGGAAATTTAAGACCATAAAGGCGCAAAAGAAGATAAAGAATATAAAAAATGATTATAACATGTCTGTCTTGTTCACATTTCTGAATAAAATAATCAATAAATCATTCAAGGATTTTGGAAGCTTGTCGCAATGTGCGCATTGCTAAATCTATTTTTCAACTGAATAATTACGCTGTAGAGACACTAATGCTGATCATATACAAATATTAACGCAAATGATTAAATTTTAATATTATAAAATAAATAATTCATTGTATGATATTATGAAAAGAATAATATTACGTTCTACGTAAGAGAGGGAATTTGCTTATCAGCTGATTCTGAAGGAAACAGCAAAAACGATTTCACCTTTTATTTGTTCGTCTCTTTCTTCTCGGAGCACTGGAATTCCTGCTACAACAAAATGAAATCCATGTTGACCTCGAAATCAAAATAGTTGGAGCTGAAACTCAATCGCCGGAAACAACAGCAAATAGTTAACAGAAGAAAGTAACGTCAATTCTCATCTTTTACAGAATAGACGAAACTATTTCTTGTAAAAAATGTGATTTATGTTGAAATTCCAATGAAAATGAAAGTGGTTTTCACACTGTACTATTTAAACTTTCATTCTGATTACCTCTAATCAGGAAGTGACCGTCCATCTTACATATGTTTGTTTCCGAAACTACACAATTGACAAGTAATTAAAACAAAACAAAAATTTAAGCTCTCAAGGATAATCGAGTGTTATTGAAAGCACCCATTTCAACTAGAATGTAGGTAAGGAAGGATTTCTTCTACTCAGGAAGTGGACGTCAGAGGGAACAATAATTTTAATAATGAAGAAATTAAAGGGCATGAAAGTTGTATTGATTAAGTTACATCAGTCTACGGACAGCCGTGTCGAAGTTCCAAAAAGTTAACCTATATAATCATTTAATGCTATAATGAAATTGGGTTAAATTATATTATTCAGAGCGTTCAACTTAACGAAACCAATGCCAAAAACGCGAATGTGCAAAATTTTGCTTCTTGAGGTGAGTGCAGTATTGCTGTATGTCACGTACATGTAAGAGCACTCCATCCTTATGGTAAGTCTACATTAGGTCTTGTTGATCAACATGTTTGTGTTCGCGAGGATTATCTAAAGACCGTGACAATCTTCAATAAATTAATTTGCTTAACAAGTAACGATGCGTATGTATTCTCCTTGTCTTCAAACTTCCTAACAAGAATGAAATTGTTTATTTTGGTTTACTGCACAAAAATGTGCACTGACTTTGTACATTTTTTTTGCGTGACGTTTATAAATTGTCACGGTCTAAAGATAATATTCGTTCGCACAAACATGTTGATCAACAAGTCCTAATGTAGACTTACCATTACGAATGAATCAGACAATGCCAAAGGCGCGAATTGCTACATTGGTGAATGATCTAAATTCAACACATTCGTGGTTGTGGCACTGAATTAATGAAATGATAGTAAAATGATCAGAAATCATCAGTTTCATATATAGATGATTAGCTTGCAACAATCCTAACTAAAAGTAGGTTATTTATACAACGTCTATCATGACTGCAACATTCCACATTTTACTGTGAGCTCGTCCAATTTATCTTTGCAGTGGTGGATCTGGGATTTTCCTGCGGAGGGGACGCAAGTGGAATAGACGAGAAACATTTTCGATATTTTTCCGCTAAGTGAACTATAAACTTATTACATTTCTCCTTATATTGCTAAGTGTTATCATGGAATTCTCATGGATAGATCCTCAATATCCTCAAAAACTTATATTTCTAGGTAAACTTGATTTTTCTGTAAACAAATCGAATCTTTTTTTTTTAGATATATTGTTGATTTAATGCTATAAAAATAAATTATTTCCTCTTGAGGGGTCGCCCTCTGCGCCTCCGCTGGATCCACCGCTGCCTACTAATCCTTACTAATTTCCCCATTGATTCAAAGTGCGATATCGTGCTCCCAGCAAATAATAAACCTAAACGTAAATTAGCGAAAAGTTATATTTTTCCAAACTCTCAGAAGTAAAATTGTATTTTGAGATAATTTGTGAGAATGAAATTAGTTAACTATCCCGTATTTAGCTACTCAAATTATTTTGAGAAAGAAATTTGGTGGCCATCAACCACGTCTGTCTGCCTTCTCGAGGTTTTTGTTCGTAACAATAGTGTTTAGCTTTGACGAATGGGTTCACTCGTCGATTTGTAACTAAAAAAATCCGGGTTTGATACCCAGTACGTACTCCTTGAATGTTGACCCCTCGGTCCAATTATTAATCCGTCCTCTCAATGCAATCGATTGACATTTGTGATGCAGTACAGATCAAATCATCTTCACATCAATTATCTTGACTGAAATTTTCCTTGGCGTTCTCTCATTCACATCAAGTGGCGCCCGAATGGTATCTCAAATCAAGGCCAGAGTCGCTACAGGCCTATTCCTCTTCCTTCACCAACGCACAGAACGGTTATGGAGTAATTCGTTTGAAAAAGCCGACAAAGATTCTACTTGTGTCTTCGCATGCGATGTCAAAAACGGCAAGAACTTTGTTGGTTATCTTGTATAGACCTAATTACGGGTTTTTCTGAATTACTCAAGTTTTGGGGTGTAGTGCTTAAATACGTGTTTGCTCACTCAAAACTTGAAGAACATGCATTTTTAATTATAAAAAAGGCGCGAATCATCGTATTCACCAGTGCCAATTACTATTTATTGAGTGTCAATCACTATACATTTACACAATTGCTCAATAAATTAAATATAAATATTTTACGCGTTTACATTAAATCTTATTCAACTAGATACTTTAAAGAATCCTCACAGTAAAAGTCACTGCAATATCTTAATAAATAAAGTAGATACGGGAATTTACTTGCAGAAAATTCCTTAAAGTGACAATCACGGTATGGTTTCCTCTACCTACAACTGGAAGTTTTTATAAACTGCAGATTTATTTCCTGCAGGACATGCAAACTACCGTACGATGTAAATCAAGATACGTAATTCGCTAAAAGAAAATGGTCAAGGTTGTGAACAAAGACATCCGGAAATGTACTTGCTACTGCAATATAATTATATACACCGAATATGTCACGCCCAAGAATCTAGCCTTGTCTAGCATTTGTTTGCCCATTTCTTTCTTTTCAAACAAAACACAACCAAGTCGCAAACCTTAACTCAATCCTTTTCTGAATATTTTTTTTTAATGTAAGTAAATTAAACAGCAGCAGAGCTACACACCAGCACCACACGGCTTAATAACTAAAGTTTATGCTAAACACTTCCACAATATGTCAATATTACTGCCAAGCACTAATCAACAAGCAAACAGGAAGGTGCTACATTTTCTGTAATAATATTGTCACGTTTCGTTCAAGATATTACACTAATAAGCTTAACCAACTCGTGTAGGATCACTAACAATTCCTAACAGCGAAATTAAGCGCGTGAAAACATGTCTAATGAACGATTCTTTTAGTTCACTGTCAATCGGTTTAGCAAACTGATGGAACTGAAGGAAAGGTATCGAATTTCTAGTTAAAATATTGTGTTATGTGTATAACACACGACACGTAACTTTCGCATTCCAGTAGGTAACGATGAACTCGGTAACTTAAGGGTGTGATTACTTACATTGGTTATAATTCATTGCCATTCGATACATGTATTTTTTGTATCTAAAAACGTATATTATCTACAATTTGTGTGTCGAAATAATAATAATAATAATTCTACCAAAACTCAGGCTCCAAGGTTACGGTCGCTAACTCCGAATCGTCACTTCAGATGTTCGAGTCCTGCTACCGGCGATACTGACAAAAACAAGTGACTGATTTATGACAGGTAAACGTACAGAATATACAGAGTAAAAGGGGGAAGGTAAAAGAGACCAAGGGGTAATAAAGAGAGAACAAGGTGAAGAAAGTAAGGAAGATGAACAAAGAAAATGATAGAAAGTAGAGAGAAAGAAAGAATGAAAGAGGAAAAGGGTGACAGGACAAAGAAACAGTCAGCAAAGAAGAGACAAGGACAAAGACATGGTAAGAAAGGGTGTTAATAAAATATAAACAAAAGAGAATGAAGGATAGATAGACAAAGAGAAAACGAAAGAGAGAGATGGAGGAAAAAACGATATAATATATGACACAAGTTGGAATTGAAAGTACTATGACAGTGGCGAAGCGTGTGTTTTTTGAAATTGTAAGTGATAAACTAAAATTCAAAATAAGTACTCAATAATTTAATTAGAAACTTTCTTACTGGTGTACACTTCTAATAAAAAATGGTATTAAATTTTAATTTCGTGATTGATTATCCCAGATCGTCATTTAACCCGAAAGAAGGGACATAGCGCAAATTATTTCTTTTCAATGATTATGATGACTCCCGGCCCGTAAATTCAGTGGCTACAAATCTTTCACTGTGATTCCAAATTACAGGCAGTGTTGCCAGCAACGAGCCACTGTACAAGAAAGAAATATGACAGAGAAGACGATATAATTATTGTACTATCATAAAACAACAGACACATTTAAGAGCTATTTTCCTTTCATTTTAGAATGTAATCAGGGACTAGAATACTTATAGTACTTGTTAGAAGTATCGGCAATTTAACTATCGAAAGAACAGTTAAGGCTTGCGTAACTCCCAACAAGCGAAGGAGAACAAAAAAGGAGGCAGACGAGTGTTGAACTGTTGATGTAATGAAAGATTAAGTGAAGTTTACAACATCTACGAAACAACATGACAGCGAATGACGTGCGATCTTCCGGCGGGAACTGGTTTAGCCGTTACTTATGCTAATAAGTTACGTTAAGAAAGAACCATAAACCATAATGAAACTCATTCTCAATTCAAACATTATCAGCAGTTGCGGATCCAGCTAGGAGTCACGAGGAGTGCCTCCCCTCAAGGGAAATAATTTATTTATAGCTATAGCATTATTTCAACAATTTATCTTAGAAAAGGCTTCGATTTACTTCTCGACAAATCTAATTTATCTATAAATATGATTTTTGGGGGTACACTGTTGTTATATTCCAGCAATAGGCGGGGATATATGATAAATTAATACTTGAAAAAAAAAATCACTTTGGAGTAAGTAATATATCGAAAATGTCCCCGGTTTATTCCACTTGCGCCCCTCTCACCAAAATCTTGAATCCGTCACTGATTACCAGCTACATAAAGAAAAAATTCATATAAATTAATTAGGAGGTCTTTAGATTAGGGTGCCCTCCATGACATACGACTGACGTCTGTTCAGTAGCGATATTTTTTTTACATTCTTTTCTTTAGTTCACAATGGTTCGTAGTGTTCTTAAATTTTGAAACGTTAATTTAACTCATTTCTCGACGTCATAGAATGATGACATTTTGCACAGTGACGTAAGTCGGGTGACAATATAATATTCCATTGTTACTTTCATATATTTCTATACATTTATATATTTTAAAAGCATATTTTAATATATATATTTTTTAAATATAGACTTTTTTTTAGCCTAAAATAAATACTAGCCTGCAACGATCATTCGTTTTACTGCTTGCAGAGCTCTTTAGGATTTGGGTCACAGCTTGAGAAAAAATATTCGAACACAGAAAAACTCGATATATATATAAACTTTTTAAAGACATACTTTTCTTAAACAATTCATATTAAAAAGCAAAAAAAAAAAAAAAAAAGTTTATGCATGGCATGGGCGCGTCAATTCAAGAATTTATAAAGTAACTGTATGTGAGCGACCCTTTTTAGTGATGCATAAACAAAATTATTTTTTACTTTTTAGTACGAATTGTTTAAGAAAAGTATATCTTTCAAAAGTTTTTTAAAAATTATTGTTTATTTTGAGCTGTGAAAGTAGGAAATATTCTGTATCCACAGCAACGGTTGCTAAGAGTTTCTTAGAGATATTAATTAACTGTATTCTGACACAGGAATACGTCGTTCTGAATCAGTATTTGTAAGAAGGAAGGAAGTTAGTTCCACGCTCATGACATTTACTGATTTCGTCGTAGGATAAGTTAGAAAAAAATAATAATAAAAGAAGTTGTACTGTCGTTAATGGATTTCAATGAAAAATAAAGCTATGATACGGAACTCCGAGATAGTATGCAATTATGAACTATTCGTTTGAATCTGAATTTATTTAATACATATTGCCTTTTGCAATCATTGACTCAGGTCAGGATGGGGTAGGTAAAAAGATGTGGAAGGTATAGGCTAGAGGCACCATCCACACTGAAGGGAAACCCTGAAAAGCTCAGCGAGAATGGTTGACCGCGAGATTCGAACCCGCGCACCTACCTACTTTAAGGAAATCTGTGAATCGCCTTTCTTTGAGGAATACCTTACACACCTATTTCACAATTTTGGAATATGCATTTTTGTATAGAGCACATTTGGAATTGAACTGAATTTTATTTATGGCCTTTAAGCATCTATAAGGCTCAGCCCGGGATAGGGGAGATGAAAGGATTAGGTAAGATGCTGACCAGGGTCTATGTTGAAGGTGCTATCACGGCATTTGCCTGGTGTGGCTAAGAAAAAACGGGAAAACCTTGGTTTGAAGTGTTTGGCGATAGCATGCTGCGTCACATCAAAGTTTGTCGGTGTTACGATAGGCGGAAGAAAAAAAAATATGCATCAGGCTTCCTATGTGGATAATATGGTTCTTGTTGAAGAGAATACAACAATGGCTACAGCTGACAGACGTGGTCGAAACGTTTCGCTGTGCCTTAAAAATATGTATTTAGCAATGTTTAACATCGGGCCGTGAGAGTGTAATTATTGATTAAGAAATATTTAACAGGTTGTTAAAACAGCTATATGGAAGCTTTGAGTAACATAGATTCAGAACTAAGACCGGGTCACTTTTGGTGACCCGGCCTGATCCTCGACTATATGTGGACCCAGAGACCTGGTCCAAAACTTGACCCAAGTGACCCGGTCTGGGAAACGTAATTAACTGGGAATTTTAGTGTCGTATTTTTCGTTCTCTGGGGGTAACATCTCCTGTTATAGTCAGCCCTGAAAGAACCACTGTCCAAATACAAGGAAATAATAAAAAAATAAATGCTTTATCCTCCGGGTTACTAAGTCTAAATTGGGTCACCGGGTCTAGGCTTCGGACCCGGCCTGACCTGGTACAAACGTTTACCCGAAATACCGAATTCATTCGGTGGCTCGTTTCAGCTCTGCATGGTTCGGGGGTAAGGTGAAGAAAGCAAAAAAAAAAATAGTACTAGCAACGAATAAAATTACATGCATCTAAGTGAAAGTATACTGGAAACAACATGGATACCGGCCGAGAGTAGGCAAAAGGCAAACAAGAATTGAGAAAATGAATTGAAAAAGAAATTGGTTAGGGCATTGCTTATACAGGGATTTCCTACTGAGGAATGCAATTGAAGATATCGTTGAAGAGAAAATAGGAGAAGAAAGACCTTACTTCTTGGAAGTATTCAAGTTGAATCGAATGCTTAGACAAACAGGAAAGCGCAAAATAGAAGTAAAAGGAGATGGCTTAATTTGCCTCGAAGGACCTGCCACATTTGACAGAATAGTATCAATGATGATACGCGTATGTACAATTCGGATTACTTTTTTTGTTTCAACATTCCCAACATACAGTGTACCAGCGGCTGATTGACCGACCACTCAGGGAACAACTTTCTTCAAGAATAGATTAAAACGAAACTCGTTCCCCATTACGACACGTGTATGAATGCGGCTGAGAGAGTACATGAAGAAATAACATTGGTATGTGCAGGATGTGACTTTCCAGTACATTAATGTTTTCATCTTTACTCTTCTTCTTTACACCTTACCGGATGCTTGAAAAATATATAGCTATCGTTCTTTCTACTCCTGTATTTTGGTTTATTAAGAGTTGGAAATATCTAAACAATTACATAAACAGTTCAAGAAAATATTCTGAAAAATATTAGCTACAAAAACTTTCCGAGCGGTTAAAGTAATTAAATGGAGAGAAGTTAGGACACTTGTAATTGATAGTATTGATATGACTTATATCTGATTTTTTAATGTACATCCGATTCCGATACATGATCATAGAAAAAAAAAAACATTTATCTACCTAGGATCGGTGGCTATAACTACTTTGGAGCTCTTAGCCATATTTTTTTTTCAGTATACACCCAACACGTGATCTCCGATTTCTCATGTAGCTAAGAAACATCTATTCCAAGATTCCTAAAATATTTACAGAAATATTTTAAAAGCACCTTTATTGGACCTTTTTTCTTTGTAAAACGTTACTTTAAAATATACTTAATTTTGAAAGTATTTGCCAGCTAAGTAAGTTATGTATGAATTTTCACACACAACAAAAATACTCCAAGAATATTTCTAAAAATATATTAAAATTATTTTTGTTAAAAAAGGTCTAAAAACTATTTTTAAAATATAGATTAATAAATTAACTTACTAGGTGGTACCTCTATGGCTTACGGAATTCGCAAGTTCATCGCCGCACTAACAAAGTTCACCATAGGATATATCCTGGGCAAGAACAAGCCAGTTTTTATCATGAACATCCACTCACTTAAATCCACTTAAACACGTCTCTGCTTCTTGTATAAATATAGTTCACAATATGTTTTGACAAAATCATACTTACCGACTTTTTTATCGAACATCTTAAATATAGTGACAGATTTAGTAAACCGAACGGCCGTAGCTCAGTTAGTAGAGCTTAGGCTTCGAATTCCGAAGGTCCTGTGTTCGATACCAGCGACCGACCAGCCTGATTAAGGTTTTCCCAAGTTTTTTCCTCAGTCATACAAGGCAAATACTGGGATGGTACCTTCAACCTAGACTAACTCCTTCCCCTACCCTGTCCTGGCGCGAAAGATCATAAAATCATTTAGTGAGTTCTTCATTTAGTAAGTTAACAAGGCTATCAGTGAGACGACGTCGAGTCCCCGCGCCCACTAATTTTTAGTATTTTTTTTTCTTGGTGTACTGGAACTGCTTATTTATACCCTTCTAACTTATGTAGATAAGTCAGTCTATGTCTACATAGTCTATGCGAACCTACCCCATGAGGAAAACTCTGCGGGCCGCCGGTGGCCCACCAACCATGAAGGCGGGCCACTGGAGGTCCGCCGAGTTTTCCTCATGGGGTAGGTTCTCTTTAATATCAAGCGGGCACGCATCCCCTGAACTACAATCCACGCCATTTATAACTCCATGTGGTACATGTTTTTAGAAAATTACCTGTTTACGTGAAGTATTAAGAAAATATTGTAGCTTGTTTTTATACGATTGGCGGTATGTTCCTTCCATTTAACTAGCGATGGCCACTTTATAAAAATATGTATTCCACTTCCGAAACACTATCTGCGATTTTTCTTTTCCGAAAATTTTCGCAGGCTAAGTTATTGGATTGCTGAATAAAGCAGAAACTGAACTGAAGTAAAGATTTAGGGGAAAAGATTAATTAAATATTTTGCATACACGAAAGAGGGAAACAAGAACACTGAACACCTTCAAAATGTTGAGATGGAAGAGAATGGAAATAAAATCAGCTGGATAACACAAGATCCGTAATTAGGAAATATGCTGAAGAGAGTAGGCAAAAGACGAACAATAATGGACACAATAAAGCAGACGGAAAGAAAACGGTTAGGGCATTAACTGGACAGAGGTTGTATGCTAAAAGACACAATTGAAGGTATATGATTGAGGGATAAAGAGGAAAAGGAAGAAGTATCCAAAACATTAACAGTAATAAGAAAGATAAATCATACGCTTACACAAAAAGAATGCACAAGATCGGATCGATGGAGAGGCCTTATCATGCCTCGGAGGACCTTCCGCTCTCGCTGGAATATTAACGTTTATAATGTACTTGAAGTCCGTGCAAAGAATGTTTAAAAATTACTCAATCAACAGTTGAGCAGTGTCTTCAGTGACAAACGAATCTCTTTATCCCTCTGCTAATTAGTATGTTGCCTTCATTTCCATTCATTCTGTTTCAATTTTGCCCTCATTGGAGTTTTAATTTACCTATAAATATCCTGGCTCGTTTTTTTTTTTTTCACTTTTCCGAAATTCCGGAAAAAACATTCTCAGTCTATACATCAATAGCAGAAAAAAACAAATGTTTTGCGACTTCCGAAAAGAAAAAAAAAAGGCTGGCTAACGGTATCTTGTCCAATAAACAAAAAGCGTTATTAAAACTGTCAAGACGTCTTCGAGAAATCGTGATGATGGACGTTCTGCCCGAATACAGGTCTTGACCCGAAGGTCCTGGGCAACGTGAACCCATAGTAGTTGTCATTGCCTTCCATCGCATGAAGATGGGCGGGACCTACAAATTAACATGGGTTCCGAACCACTTGTGTCCCCACCAGGAATCGAACACGAGACCGTTCAATTACATGGCAGTAGGCGTTATCACTCACTCACAGGGGACACTCTTCGAAAAAAAAATATCATAATTCATATTCAAACAACAAAAGTTCCTCATGTACTACTTTTCAACAAAAAAAATCTGAATAAAGCTTCTTATTTCGCGCAATAAACACTATAATCCGGTGAAATATACACAAGAAATATGTGAATAGCTTTCTATTCTAGCATGAAAAGCGACACTTTTTGTTTTAATAGACACCCTGTACCAGACAGTTTCATATGGGCCACCACAACTTTCACTTTTTTTTTTCAGATTCCCAAATGACACACACATACAGTCCAAGTAGCAACAATATCCGAAAATATTTTTAAAATATAAAATTAATTTGAAATACAAATTCAACAAAGAAAATAAATTTAAAATACTTTTTCAACGAACTTTAAATTATAGATTTTTCGAAAATAATTTGTAAAACATTTAGACATTTTAAATATTCTTTTGATATTGTTTTTAAAACCATAAAAAGAATCAAATTGTTGATTTAATGCTCTCAAATTATATTCTAAACACAATTTTCTAAAAGTAACTCCAACATCCAAAGCCAATTCGGGCCTTGACCTGCCAGACATTCAAAACTATATTTCGAAAATGTTCTTGCTACTATGCTACTAAGAAAGAAAGAGAGAGAGTAGTTGTTTTGTCGTGACTGTAATGGGAGTACACACACTGCACGTGCGTTACTTGATAACCAAAACAAAACAATGTGACTACTGAATATTCAGCGTACGATAGTTACTTCCTCCTTCTTTCGTAGGAAAAGGAGGGCTTTGATAATCCAATTTCATACTTGGTTACTTCCGTTGAACGCAAAACAGTACTTCAAATGCATGAATCAGTAGGATAAATTACAAAATTTTTACTGTCAAAAATATTTTTACTGTTATTTCCATGTTTCTATATAATTATCCACATGTACAAATTTGTACTGGAAATTCTTTAAAGTTCATAATGTAACAAGCCTTTAACAAGGAGTGCGGGGTTCAAACCTCAATGGTCACTTCTGTGAGTCAGATCACCTCTTTAAATGAAAGATGTCTTCAGTTTTATTACTGAAACTTCCGAAGGATAAATTTGAGTTATTTTAAGAACATTTATAAAATATCTTTCTGGGTTTATTTACTTTTCCCCCCCCCTAAGAAATTAAAATGTCATAGAAAAGCGATACACACTTATATGTGTATTCTTATTCGACTTAAATCAATACACTTTCTAAATGAGGAAAATAATGTCCATATGCTGAAAATAAACAGTTTGTGAATGTCTGATCGGCTGATGTACTAATCTCGCATTACTTTCGCGCTTCAGAAAACCTGTTTACTTACCCTTCGACTCCTGCGAATATTTTGTCAGCCATCTCAACGTCCTTTGACAGATGTCACTGTATCACACAACTTCACGCACTGCTTCTACACAAGCAGAATTGCAACTGCAGCAGTTCATACAAGAAGCGAGCAAGAGATCCTCTAGCACGGCAATTATCTTACAGCAATCTTGGCGTTTTTCCAATTTCCATTCGCATTGCTCGTGTCGACATCTGTTAGGAAGGATTGAAACTACATGAGACACTTGAACATCGATCAGCGCATTTTACATAGAGCGCAGTTGCAGACACTCTGCAGAGAGGAAATCGTCGCGTTGATTGCAGAAAATAATGACAAAAGATTCATATTCGTATGGACACAAATGTTCAAGCTTAATTGTAAACGAAAAAAAAAATAAAAAATAAAAATAAATAAAAACCGAATTAAGATTAGCTAAATCATATGACAACCCAGAACACAGCCAATCAACGCAAGTCAGATTCTTGCCAGACTAGAAAGCATGACGTTAGTAAGATATACAGGGTGTATCTGAAATAACGCCCCAGATCAAAACAAGAAAAATGTTCCTCTGAAAAATTATGCGTAGTTTCGGAGCTACGGGAGCTCAAAGTTACTCAGTCATCGTCACAAATGACGTCATATCTCGACACATAATGACGTAAGCGATGTCGGCTTAACAAAACGCAGTTGAAATAGTATCAGCTCCGTCAAGTTGGCCCTCCCATATGGATTTTGAGGATGAGACCACATGCATTCGTTAGTGCACATGACACTAACGTTAGTGCTCCAATGGGAACGAAGAGAGAAGAGAAAAACTGTAGGGTCAGCCAACTTGAACTTGGCGTCAAGTTGGCCCTCCATAAACTTTTGTAAAGCTTTCGCGGGTTAAACCATGTGGGTTCGTTAGTGCATGTTAGTGCTAATGTGCTTACCCAACGTTAGTGCTCTAATGCAGCTAGAAAGAGAAGTAAAAAACTGCGCAGGAGTCAACTTGACGTGAAATTGACAATTCCAATACTCCTCCCCGTAAGGCTCTCGCGAATAAATCATATATGTTCGTTAGTGAATCGTTAGTGCGTTCTTAGTGATCGTTAGTGCACATGACACTAATATATTAGTACCGGTACTCCATTCTTAGGGACCGTTCACATATTACTTAACGCTATTTTTGACCAATTTTACCCCCCCCC
>JAGDQP010048223.1:803-14808 GCA_022664845.1 Lepisma saccharinum
GGGGGGGGGGGGGGGGGGGGGGGGAGCTCTTAGTTACACCACTGTACATATGCATTATAAACTGTCTTCGTATATAAAAGGACAGTTAGAACGAACTTTATTTATGATAAGAACCGTGGAAGAGTGATGGACAACTACCAAATCTGAAAACTCTGGCTTTGAATCCCACTTCAGACAATTGCAATCTTTTTTTTTTTTTTTATCACCGCATGCTCGATGTTGGTTTACCAACATTTTTTAAAATAAGTTTTGTAGTAAGTTTAGGGTGCAAATGTGTAACTTGTCAAATAAAAAGTTTGCTGCAAGATTGTAGCAAGTGTGCAGCCCTACAATGCCAAATTTGCTGCAAGTTTACTTGTGATGACGTCTCAAGGACGGGACCTACAGCTTAAAGAGAGGTCTGAACCAGCTCTACGTAACGAACGATACTAGAGTGGGCGGCTATTGTCCAAACATATTTAAGGCTGATTTTCCTATAACCTTGCGTTTTAGGTAAATAGACAATTGAAACACATATTTTATTACGTGTTCTACCAAAATCGCAAACAACACAAGTTTTCAAGGAAAGCAGCAAAATTAACGTTTTTATTTCTTTGCAAGAATTGAGATATGAATAAAAACGGGCCGCACAACGATAAGAAACGTAAACATTGCCTGCTATGGAGCTGAAATTGGGTTTAGACTGGACGTCAACGATTGAGATAAATTGTTCCCATCCATAGACTGGCTTCATACATATAGTATATCCACTTACAGCCGTCGTTATTACAGCGTTACTCACTTGAAATAATAATAATAATAATAAATCTCAATAAGACTGAATGTTTAATAGAATTGATCAGCTGTCCAGTATCGCATTTAGATAGGGTTCAATCAAGCGATCCGAATCACTTATATCCCCACTGGGTATCGAACCCTATACGCCTTGATTACAAGGCAGCGAATGAAATTGTTAAAAAAAAAGTATATCTGAATCAGGGTTTCCGCCAGGATTTACAGTTTTTTTGGGCGGGTGTAAAGTCAAAATTAGGAGGGCGTAAGTGGAGTTTTGCACCATTTCTATCGATTTTTGACCGTAAACGTTTTAAAGTTGGGGGAGGGTCAGGGTGTTGTAGAAAATTTGGGAGGGTGAAAGCTCCACAGGCTAAAGGGGAGAGGGTGTTGGCACAATCACTGCTCTGAATACAGTTCTACAGATTGAAAACCTATAGTATCCTAATTTGGAAACAAGGTTAAAATCGTAATTTTTAAACATTACCAATTTTTAAAAAATTATTAATTCACTTGTGCCCCCCGTACCACATCGTTTTGTGTGTATTTCAATTTCCAACGTAAAAAAACATCTCAAACGAAGAATACTTTAGACGAGGTGATGTACAATTTTTGGTAACTGTTCAAAAAAGAAAAGTAATTTATGCCTGTTTTCTATCCTTTTTGTTTTATACCGCTTCGTACGAAAAAAATATGGCATTCGCTGTGCTAAATATTAGTGGGTATGTAATGGCCAAACTTGCAATTTGTTTTTCGTTACTATTTACAATGTCAATACTACGCTTAATTTGAATCTTCGGTATCAAATCAATTTCACCATTCTATTTTTAAGAAGCGTAAACAAAAAGTAGATCACGTATTCTTGTTTTCGTATAGTTCTGTAACTAAGAAACAATAGGTCTATTTTAGTTATAATATATAATCGTAATCATATTTCTGTACTGTGTACTAAAGAATGACAATATAATGCAAAATGTCTTTTCTTGAGTGCTTGTTATCTTTGATTGTTTTCTGATGCGTCACCAACTGAATAAACCAGCACCTCGTGCGAGGCTAGAAAGCTTTTACTTCCGAGCGTGGGTCAAGAGAAAGGACGTTGCACGGAAAAGGTGGATAAGTTGAAACGAAAACAGGAGGTATTTTTTTGCTCCGTTTTCTCATAAAGTGAGGGGAGGGTATTAGTATACATTCTCCTGCGCATACGATATCTTATGGATCCGTTATGAACATGTTGCAAGTTCCTGAGGGGCGGAAACGGCTCATAAAACCGTGTCATTTGTAGAAAGTTGCAATTTTCCGTACAAAGTTACATCACTTGCTCCACCTTTTCGTGCTAGAACCGTGGAATGTGAATGACGTCAATGATATTGTGAAGCACACAGAGAAGGCGTCCTCCATTCGTGTAGAAGTCGTGCTAATATACACTGCCGAAGTTGTTTCAGCGACGTGTACCTACCAACAACAGGAGAGAATATGATAGGCATGAATGCGTAAGACTTTGCTGCTCCTTAGAATTATATCCAAGTGTCATATAGAGCGGAGATATTCAGCCCAAAAACTTGCTTTATTTTTGTGCAAAAATGGCCCTCGATAGTGTGAGCGCGATGTCCCTGCCCTCAAGCGGGGATTATGATACACAAAAACATGGATATGATACAAGGTTGAGTACATATTTAACAAACGAAAACTGCTTTTTTTATCCGATAGGGAAGCTGCAAATTTCAAGATTTTGTTTTTAGTTGTTTTTTTTTTTTAATCCACACAATGCCGATATTAGCAGGAAGCCCATGTGTTGGTGTAAGGTAAAAATTACCAAAACTATTTCTAAAAAAAAAAAAGAAGCCGTCCATAATTATTTGCACTTTAGGTAGTGGGCGGCATAAACAAGGTATTACCAATGAAAAATACAAGTCAAAAGTTAATTTGCATGTGGTGTATGGTACTTCTGTTAATAATTCGAAAATTCAGTATTTTTCCCTATTTTTATTTCTTGCATTATATCAAAGTTCTCTTTATTATTTTGGAAAAACATTTTTTTTTTCTTAGCTAAAACCAAGTACCTGCTTGTTGAATGTTTAATTTTTCATAATCGTTATATTATTAGAAGCTGCTGTCCGTAGTGAAATCTTTTCGCTAGGTGTCGTTTGGTCTTCACCACCCCCCACCTCCTGGTTAATCCCACTACAAGTTTTTATTAGTAGTACGGAGCACCAGTAATACGGGGATATAACGGGTATTCTGGTGTAGGTCTAAAAAATTTAATTATAAAAATATTTAATTTTCTTATTGTAAAAAAAAAAAAAGACGTGGCAGTGAAATGTACTTCCATCTTTGGGTGGGGGGGGGGGTTCGCGCTTGCGTAAGCGGTTTTATTTCTATTGTCGAAAATCAAAACTTAATTAATATAATTTAAACACTGTACTTTCCTCCAAATGTTTTTGTTTATTTTAGTTTTGAGTTTTTAATTTGTTCATATGTGAAACTGCGTAGAAAAGTGGATTAGTTTGCCTATATTTTGGTTTGCTAACGTGATCGATTCTGATTTGTCACCGTCGACGTGACGTCACGTACATTAAGCCAAACTAGTTCGATCTGGCCGTGTATGAGTTGGACTAGCACGCGTGGTGAATAATGTATGATTGCGTAGAAGTGCGTGTGTGTGTGTGTGTGTGTATGATTATGTATGTTGTATATATAAACATGAATGTGTTGTTGGTCCGTTGAAAGCTTTCTTGAAATACCCGTTTCTATTTTGTCACGTTGAAAGCTACTATCGTTGCATGATTAGGGGGATGTTCATGTCTCCGGAGTGGTACGGCTTGGTACTAACATTTGAGCATAGAGGGGGGTAGGCGGAGAGGGGGTTGCACAGAAGGTGAAAACTGGGGAAGTGTTGAAACGAAACTACGAGGACAGCTGTTTGTACCATGTATACAGAGCTTTTTTTTTTTTTTAGAAAGTAATGGTTCGGGGCGGGGGAAAATCGTGTAACCTTATTGGCCACGTGTATATTTTTTTTCGTCGAGGAGAAACTTTTTCCAGGAGCGTGGCGAGATGTGACGTGGAGTTACTTGAAAAACAGCTGTGTAGCTATATTGACAATGTTTTTATATTAACAGATTTTTTTTTTTTTAAATTTTGAATCGTTGAAATTAATTTAATGCTGTTTGATATAAATCAAACTTACACCAGCACATGACTTCAGTTTTTTTTTGTTTATAAACTAACTTTTGATATTGACTTATAATTGACCCCATGAAAGGAAATATTTGCGAAATTGCTTCTTTGTTCATATTCAAAATATTTTATTGATGCGAATTTGTTAAACCAAATTCATTAGTTTGAATTCTGAAAAAAAAAAAAAAAAAACTTAGCTCCGAATCGCTGCGATAATTAACCTTTGCCGGGTTCGAACCTTGGATCACGTTCGCCGAAGGTGAGCATTTTAGCTATTCGATCGACCGAGGTCGACAAAACCTAATTCGTGGTTTGCGTAACATTGAAGGAGATTGGGCTGCCGTACATCTAGGAGCGACGGCGGTGGGGAGCGCGATGTGAACATTGGAGATGGCTTGGCTGACTACCGGATAGCAACATACTGCCTTTTTCAGATAGTTGCTGTTTCGATTCGGTATCCTGTCCTTACCAACAGGAAAGTGAGCGTGGCCTTCGGCATTATTGTCTTTGAGAGTTGAAATGGCGGAAGATATCCAGGATGGTGAACATGGGCGAGATTCGAATCTCTCTCACCTTTTGATTTGGGGGAGCACCAGCTTTCCAGGCATTACAATGTGCCTGCTGCTAGTGAGATTTTGTCAACTGGAGTATTCACCTAGCTTGTGTTTGGCAATGAGCAGGTACGCGGGTTCGAGCCCCGCGACTGACCATCTTGACAAGTATTCCAGTTTAACCAGGCGAATATTGGGATGGTGCCGTAAGAAAGGCCCTTCCGATTCCTTTTTCATCCTCTACCGGGTAACGCCAAAGATGCTGAAAGGCAATAAATTCAAATTCAGTGAGTGGTTGCTGGAAATCTATCGGAGAATCCGTGGTAGCAGGATAGAAAAGTCTTTGGCGAAGTACTTCAGTTGACAATCCGGTTGCGTAAGAATTCCTGCTGGCAAGATAGCGAGTTTGTATGGCGTAACGAGCTTTGGAAGACTGCTCTATAGTAACTTTCCCCACCTTTCATCTCTGTTTTCTCACTGATCGTCGTAAGAATGTAATAGTTTATTTTTTTTTATACTTTTATTCATCATCTGTTTTTCAGGTAGGCATTTTAAAATTAGTGCATCCAGTATTCGATTTGTTCTAAATTACGATGGGACTATCCTAAAGCTTGTGGTTACTGGTAAGTTTCAACATACTACCTGTTTTGGAAGAAATGCACAAGATTTTATCCCTGGCAAGGATGATACTCAGCATTAGCAACCGGGGATGAAATTCTCAAGCACAAGGGATAATCCCGGCATCCCCCCACCCCACCCCCCGACAAATCGATCTCTTGAGTGCGATATGCGGGCCGTATCATAAACGGACATCATTTGAAACCATGCTAGTAGCTATGTTTTAGAAACTGGAGGGCGAATGGGGGAGGGGATGAAGTAATGCGATGAATATATTTTCAGATACTTGACGACTAGACCTGCTGAAACTCGTACATACGTTAGTTTGCCAACAGAATCGTCAGATTCGTTCCCGTTATCATGCTCACTCCACTTTCCACCACCCACCCCGATATTAATTTTGCGTACTTTTTATTATTATTATTCTATCTTGGAAGGAGCATACGATTTCATTCAAAGTTTATTTATATACTGAATTGTTATCCTGATATGGGCGAACAACTTTTAAGTATTCCGAAGTTGTGAATGACGTTAGCTGCTATTACATGCAATTAACTTTTTCTCTTCTTGAATCTAAGGGATTTACTGTTGGTAAGTATACATACAACTATTTATCCTACTGGGAGAGGTATGGAACTGCTTTCCCTTCATTTAACTTTGCGTTTATAATTATAAAGAACTGCTAGGCTGAAATAAGTTCTTCATTAACTTGTTAAAAAAAAAAAAACTTGTTTCCTGACCATTTGGCAGAGATATTTCGTTACGTAGTAGAAATTGTTATTGTAGGTATAATTTCCAGGATACATTGCATTTATTAGAATATCGTCCTCCATTGTATCCATTTGCTGATGAGACCGTAGGACATGATCAGCTCTAGATTTGCAAACAGTCTTCAGGTTTGCGACGAGACGCGCATTACTGTTGACTGACATATTTGAGAAATAGTTGTTAATGATTTGTGTTCGACTGCATTTCAGGCCCAGTTTTGCTGTTGGCAGACCTTTCTACGATTCAACTACAGCCCCCACAAGCAATGTTCGTGCATATGCGTTCCTCAGTTGAACTTACTAACGTCTGCACGTTTGAATTTATGGCATCTACGGTTCAAGCCAGGGGAAGGAATCGGCCAGAGCCTAACTTAAAGATACCATTGCGACATTTGCCTGGTGTGACTGAGGAAAAGTCAGGAAGTTCGGTCGCCGGTATCGCACTCAGGAGCTCTACGAACTGCGCAGTGGTCGCTCCGGGTAGTCTGCTGGTGTCGCGCAACTTAGAATCCACACATCTTTACTTGGAAGCGCAGTTGACTTATTTTTTTTTTCAATGACACCACGCTGATACCGGGATGGTACCCTCGATGAAGACTAGAGCCGCTGCTTCTGCTTTTTCTTCCGTCAGGCCTAGACTTTTGTCTGAATTGAATCGAATTTGTTTATAAATGGGTCTTTACGCATCTATGACTCAGACCGTGGGAGAGAGAAAGCATATAAGAGGGAGTCCGCCAGAGCCTAAGTTAAAGGTACCATCCAGTCATTTTCCTGGTGTTGCTGAGTAAAATTCTTTCAGGATAGTCCACCGCTAGTAACGAACCCAGGAGCTCTGAATGCGAAACCAATGCTCTACTAATTGAGCTACGGCTATTTCGAGTTTAGCGTAATAAGCTGAAAAGATCTGGCATTATGACATTTACTGAGAACCCAACTCCGTAAAGAAAAATATGTTACGTTCGAAGAGAGGGAGGATGAACCCCCCCCCCCTACTACTACTAATAAGCTGCTAGCCGTCTCTTCGTCCTCGGATGACAATAGCGAAGCTGCTGAAACGACGGTGGTTTAATGGCTTTGGTCGGTAGGGCGAGGAGATGGCGTGGCTTCAAACAGTTTCGGACGCAGTGGGTGCTGGACTTCTAGCTTTTCTCCTCAGTCATACAAAGTGAATGCGGGGATGGTCTCGAGACAAAGGGACACAAACCTAGTATACCTTAACATTTTTTTAGCGTGGGAGTTGTGCTAGCCAAAAGACCAATACAGAAGAAAGATGCTCCTTGATTATCCGTTTAACAATGATTATTATTGGATTATCCACCAGTTTTTTAAAAATGTGTTTTGAACACAGAACAGAAAGCAAGCTTGCAATGTTCCGAGACGCCATCAGGAACGTACACAGTGGATTTGGGGAGGGGGGGGGAATCTTATATGTTTCAGGATTCTATAAGATATGCAGACTTAAATAAAATGTAAGGATTATCATTTTTCTTTTTTAAATAAACCGCTCCCTCCATCACGACAGATAATTGAGATTCCGCTGTAATACCTTTCTTTCAGCTCCCTCGGCTTGGATGAGAGCGATCCGTGGTTTGATTACCCGTGACAATTTCAATCGGCGAAGAACCAGCGTCGTGGTTGTATCGGAAGAAGGTACGGCGAGCTATGACTCATTTCTCTCTTTGAAACAGTCAGAACTCTGACTTCGGTATAGCGCGATGCGCTTTAATTTTTGTTATTACTATTATTTCTGTGAGTAAGTGGTAGCGCTCGCTGCCTTGTAATCAAGGGGTTCCGGTTAAACCCTCGACAAGTTATTCGAAACCGACAGGTCCCGTCCTCAGGACGTCATTTTCCTTCGATGGAGGGCAATGGCAAACGACCATTGGTTCATCTTGCCCAGGGACCTTCAGGCAGAACACCCCTTATCATCATTGAGGCTACAGCGGTTTTCTCAGACAGTGTTTCTTTCAGGCATGCTTTCGGAGGGGGAGACTTTGCCCCCAGGGGATTTCAACCGCCCCGCCGAAAGAACTAGTCTCAACACTTGTATTACTCGGAGTCGTATATATACTGAAATCCGTATATAATACCACATTCTATAAATATTGATGTTATTTTGAGGTTAAGTAAGCAAGTACGACATATTATTGTAGCACATTGGAGTCAATATGCATTGCGGGAGCCCTCCCCCCCCCCCAAGAAAAAAAATTCTGGAAAAAACACTGGTTCAAGATACTTGATCCCGTCTTTTGCTAGATAACCAACTGACGTGTAGAGGTTTCAGGGGGGGGGGAAATTCTGCCAACAGTATTGGAGGGACTTTCCCTTGATGACAATTATGCACAGTCAAGGAAATTTTTTATGGAGAATGAATTGATTACCTACATCAGACTTGTGAATAATAGATCTTCTTTCTATGTATTTTATTTATCGTACGTGTTGTGTCAGTCTTGTTCGTCTCAGCTTCATTTACCGCGTCATTTCTTCCAGACCAACATCGATCGCCACAAGGGATGAGAGAGAATCCATATTCCCAGTGTTCGAAGTGGGAGAGAAACAAAGACAGTATGTTTTCCTAATACTGGCCTCGACATATCAAACAAGTGATATATATATATAACAACACGCATACCGTGTGTTTCAGTGATGGTATGGTTTTAGCTCTCAAAAACCAGAGCTGGTATGCCATACCGGTGCATACTGCCTCACTTCGACCACTGTATATCTAAAGAAAAAAAAAAGCCTCTTATATTGGTTCTCACATGTCCCCTGGAGGTGAATTGTAAAGGTCACTGCTATGTAATCAAGGTGTCCCAGATTCGATTACCGGTGGGGACACAAACGGTTCGGACCCCACGTTAAACTGTAGCTTACCAGCTCATTTAGGACGTTAATAACAATCAGTTTAGTGAAAGGCAATGACAAGCCTTCATTGGTACACCTTGCCAAAAGACCGTGACAGGACCTGGCTTTGTTCTGTCTTTTTTTTTTTGTTTCGTTCCATAACTAATTTTATTCAGCTTACAACCCCAAACTTACCCCATTCATCCGAGCATCTCTTAACATTGCCAAATTACATGTCCCCCCCCCCCCCCCCTCCCCAGAGTGACTTTTTCATTATCTTATTTTAAAATATTTTGACTTCCCATCAAGCCCCCAAACATTTTCTGAATTTGTAAATTTTACTAAATTTAAGGATAAATTTTCAACCGCTGGGTTACATTCCAAAAAATCTAGACGTGGCGAGAAAACACATCTTAATTGGGCTAATGTTTCTAGAGTTCGAACTCTTGCTTTGATTAAACTTAACAAGGGGAATGTGGGATTGGAACGTCCACATTTTAAAACCGTCCTGTAGAACAGAAAATAGGTCTATTGTGAAAGACGCTCGGGAAGGAGGTAAGTATCAATAATAAGGTGAAGAGTTTACGAAGTAGATTTGTCACTAGCAAAGTAAGTTTGTAAAAGTATAGTGAACCAATATTGCTTATGGTTCTCATATAGGATTTTTTTAAAACTCAGTTGAATTGAATTTACTTACGGCCTTTAGGCATCTCTTGCTGGGAAAGGATGTTGGAAGTGGACCAGGGCTTGGTTAGTAGGTACCATCCCGGCCTTTTACTGGTATGACAACGCCAGGATTGGCATCACTAGGGTCGTTTCCACGACCTTCCAAATGCTAAGCGAACGTTGTATAAACTGAGCTACGGCAGCTCGGTTTATAGGCTGTTTAGAAACATTTAATCATTACTCTGATGATTTTATTAATTATGCTTTTTTTTTTTTACTTTTAATAGAGCCCCACATCTTTTATTTCGTTCAGCTTGTCAACGTTGTTCGGCCTTTTAACTATCCACTAATGGCTGCCGCTCCTACTGTATTTCTATCACAACTTATAAAGGAAAAGAAATCACTTTGTTGTAATAGTTTGCGGATATTTATTACAACCAAATGGCTCCAAATGCAGGCAATGTCAAAGGAATTATAAGTACAGTAAAATATATACAAATCTGCTCGTTAAGTTCACAGCACCCTTGCCCAATCAGCGCGCCCTCTCGGTTGAGAACTACCGGTTCTATAAACAGTGAAAGCAAAGAATCTCAAAACTATTTAAGCAGTTTGCTGAAGAGCGATTATTATTAATTGTATGAATTTTTTCATAGTCTAGTGGTTAGAGCGTTGAACTCAAGTCCGCGTGGTCCCGGGTTCAACTCCCGTCTGAAGTCCCACTTTTCGGCGTCCACCCAGCGTCGTGAGAAAAACTGGGGAGTCACGTGACGGCCACTCGGTCTAGAAAGACCCAATACGCCTGTTTGTGGCTAGATGACGCGCAGCGCTGACCACACTGCTGTCATTCAGGTGGATGCAGTTCCACCAAGCGCGGACAGATGGAGTTGGAGGCAGGCTCGGGACCTATCGGTCTGTAACGCCGATGATTATTTATTATGTATGAATTCACTTAGTAATGCCAACAGTGTATTCTGATCTCTTTTTTTTTTAAAGGTAAAGTACTACAAATATTTTTTTTTCCTTTGAACTACCCGCTTTGGTCTAGTGGTTACGTTTGCATACTTCAAAACGACATAAGAAAACGTGCAGGTTTGCTACCGACTTTCCTGATTTAGGGTTTCATCAAGTGAGTGCCGGGAGCGTATCCGCTACATTTCCAGGTTTCTAGAATGTCAATACGGGACAGATCATGGCAAGTTGACTCAAGGAAGCACTTAGAAATGTGTTATTAATTTTTTTAGGATATAAATTTTGATGATAATAACGTTGTATATATATAAGTTTGCATATACGGTTTTTTTTTTTTTTTTTGACAATACATCCCGTAATATTTTACTTCTTTCAGCACCATTTTACACTCAATGCTGCGCACTACGGTGATATTGTCATCCGCACGTCATTATACCTATATCCATCCAGGTGCAGACATCGAAATATGGTTAAAATTGACTAGACTCTGTCAGACCAGATATCCACTGACTGAATAATTTTACACACACCAGTGTCAGTCTTTGGTGACTGAGTATTGCAACGTGCGGTTATCAGTGTCAGTTGACCATAGTGCGCGGTATTGAGTGTAAACTAATGCTAAATATTCATAAGTGGCCTACCACAAGCAGTAACTACCTAACTAACTCTATGGCTTATGGAACTCGCAAGTTCATCGCCGCAGTAACAAACGTTTGCCATTGGATTCTATCCTGGGCAATATCAAGCCAGTTTTCGTCACGAACACCTACTTCTCGAAGATCTCTTCTAATATTGTCCTCCCAACGACGTCTCGGTCTTCCCAATGGTCTCCTTGCATCCGGCCTTCCAACCAGGAGAACCCCATCTGAGCTACATGGCCTGCGTCGCGATTTCATTATTTTTACAACATCTGGTGAATCGTACAGTCCGTGGAGTTTTTCATTATGCAGTCTCCTCCATTCTCCAGTCATCTCGTCCCGTTTCGGCCCGTATATCTTTCTCAAAACCTTATTTTCAAACACATGTAATTTCTGTTCATCTGCTACGGTCGTACTCCAACTTTCCCAACCGTAAAGTATTACCGGCAGAATAATCGTTCTGTATATTTTCAATTTTAACTTTCTTGATATTAATCGCGATGTTAGAAGCTTTTGGACTGAATAGAAACCTACTATTACTAAATTTTCTCGCCTATTTATCTTCAATTAATAGCACCTAATCCTTTACACACAAACTCAATTTTGTACGCTGATTTTAAATATAGACATCTCTTCTAGATTTGAGTGTCCACTTGAAATAGTGTTTATTTCTAAGATCAAAATTAAGTGAAGCTTGAATTTCTGAATTTATCAGAGTTGCTGATCATGTATTCCCGTCATCTCTGTAATTTTTTTTCAAGAATTGAAAAAAAAAAAAGACGATGAAAATCCTCAACAGATGCGCTTGAACCAGAAACGGCACAGAAGATATCAGTATACAGTGGAACCTCGATAAATCGAAGGTATTCCATTCCCCTTGAACCTGCTATCACTCTCATGTGTGTTTTTTACCTCTATATATCGAAGACCTGGGCAGGAAAACCTTGATATTTAGAATTGTCATACTTGCTTGGCTTGGTACGGCACTTCTAGTTGTCATCAGTTAGTCCAAGTTCAGTTTGACAGAAAAGTGCGCGTGTAAGAAACTTAGTTTTTGTTATTGTGAACCTCTGTATATCGCAGTCAGTCAGAAATCACCTTGATAATTCGAAGTTTTCTCGTTCACCTTGAGCTTCGAAATATCGAGGTTCCACTGTATTTGATACAGCATCTAAGTTACCTTTAGAGGAAAAAGATCGCCATTTTAAGTTCACGTTATATAGTTTTGATTACTCCATCCACCATCACGTAATTCATTATCACGGAAAGAAACTTCATTTTAAAAGAAAAATCATTCTCGCAGTGTTCCCATGCCTGGCGCTCTGAGGTACACCCAGCCTCCTATCAAATTGAGCACCGGAGTGTCCATGGTACTCTTGGGCACCCTGGGAAGGTAAAGACGGTCGAGCATGGGACTGACCACCCCAACTCACTTCGTACCGTAGGTCAAGAAAAGTTGTAGCAGTACCTCCACATCCCCCATGCGCCGTTCACGGCGCGTGCGTATCGCACAGGGGATACCTTTACCAAATAAAAAGCTGAGCAAATTGCAGTAACATTAAAAACATTAATGGTTTCTTCAGAACAAGATGACCAAGTATTATTATTTTAAAAAAATGCTTTTTTCATTTGTTTCTTAAAATATTAGTATCGTTGAAATCATAAGATGGAAGCAATCAGCTAATTAGTTAGATTTCACAGAATCGAATGAAGTAGAGAATCAATAAATGCAGTTGAAATCTTGACAAAAAAAAAAAAAAAAAAAAAAAAAAACGAAATGTTTAAATACGGGGAAAAGGTATGGTTTTAAAACGGGACAGCATTTGTCACCTTAAAATACGGGAAATTCCGTATAATATGGGATACCTGGCAACCCTACCTAGGGACATCATCTTCCCGACTTCTGATGGGCGCAGCAGATTGTCTACACCATAGAATGTAAATAGGTGTTCTTTCTGTTCGTGCAGTTTTCTATAAAGCTACTATATTTGAAGAAAATCTGTGCATATACCGTATGTAAAAATCGGATAACATCCCGTTGTCTATAATTGCATCACTTCCCTCACTTTTATATATATATTTTTTTCAGTAGACGCTGAATTTTTCTGACGCTTTCGTCACATGTGGGAAACCTGCCTGTCTCGGTGTAGTTGTAATGTCCGTTATATATATAAAAATATCGAGTCACACAAAGAGCAATGGAGAGATGCATGCTAGGAATAACCATGAAGGACAGGAAGACAAATGAATGGATTCGCGCACAAACGAAGATAGAGGATGTAATCAAGACTGCGAAGAAGGTGAAGTGGAAATGGGGCGATCACATAGCTAGACGAACAGATGGAAGGTGGACGGCAAATGTACTACGAGGGCCACTATTTATATTTTGAGCCTTGGCAACACTGATTGTATTTAGGCGCCATTTGACGTTTCCATAGAAACGTCTGACATTCTTGACCATAACGTACTTCAAATGTTTTGTCAATAGCTTTATTTGTGTTGTTTACGTTGAAGATTGCGTGACAACAGAAAAATGGAATTAACTCGTGAACATTTTCGTGCGATGCTTTTTTACGATTTTCCACGTGGATTATCCAGATAAGAGTGCATCGATCAACTGATTTCCACATTTGGCGATAAAGCCCCATCCTTTACCATCCTGGTATAATGATTTTAATTGTGGCCGCCATTCGCTCACTGACGAAATTCGCGAAGGTCGTCCAAAATCAGTTGTTATTCAAGAAAACATTGATGTGCAAAACCTAATACTGCAAGATCGTCATGTGACATACTGTGAGCTTGAGGCAACCCTTAGCATTAGTTCCACCAGCATATATAAAATATTGCATGATCGTTTAGCTGTGAGAAAGGTTTGTTCTCGTTGGATCCCACATAATTTGACAAAAACTCAAAAAGAAGCTCGGGTCGGTTGGTGCACACAAATGCTCAATAAATACAATGGCGGTGCTTCAAAAGACGTATATAAGATTGTAACAGGTGACGA
>JAGDQP010048224.1:2099-14808 GCA_022664845.1 Lepisma saccharinum
ATCCAGTTACCATACCAGAATTTGCCTGGTGAACCTCAAGTAAATTCTGGGATGGAATGAGAAAATTCCATTAGTATTGTCGGCACCAGAACTCGAACCTCCGTGCCTCCCTAGTGCGCATATTAAATCCGCTACTATCACAAAGTAGATGACAGGTATGGTAGTATTAGATTTACTAGCGAAGTACCAGATATAATACTACTTCATAAAGTTATTTACCCTCATCCTGCGTATCTGCTGACTACGGTCGCAGATTTTGGAAGCTCACACGGGAGGCATGGATGTACAAGTCTTGCATGTTATGAATAAAGTTCTAAAGGACCTCGTAAACTTCTAATAATGGAACCTACACAGTATTTGGTTAAGTGAACTAACTTATTTTGTGCCCATCGAAATTTTGAACTTGTTACCGGAGACACAGAAAGGAAGCGTTCTAACCGTTGGCTATCCAAAAGTCGCAGATCTTACTGCTGGCCGTACTGACTACTCAGATTTCCGAGGGTATTCCTTAGTTTCACCCGGTAAACTGTAAATATACAGTTGGTACCTTAACATAATATCTAGCGACAAAGCTGTTGACTGTTATCTTTCTCTTCTTTGTCCCAGAAAATATGTTCGCCGAGGAACGTTGTCCCTTGCAAATTTGACGGTCAATGAATACATAGCCCATTTTTAATGTCAATTTAAACCAAATTTACAGGAGTTGAAGACTAGCTAAAATGAATATGATTTTGAAATTAACTGTGACCATCCGCCATCTTAATTCAATATGGCGACCATGTGTAAGGAGAATATACGGTTTTCTATATCTTCTGAACTAATACATGAATGTTAAACGATTTTGCGTAAAATATATACGCACTTGAAACAGCGATTCGAAATTCTCTTTCATTCATCCGCCATTTTGATTCAAGATGATGGTTCTTTAATTTGAATACGATTATGTAGACTACGATATCTTTATAATTAATGGCTCAAATTTAATCGAAGTTGAACGAATCATTTATAAGAGGGACTTGAAAGCATGATATTATCTTGCATACATCCGTCATCTTAACATTTTTTTTCCCCGTTAGGTACTTGTCAACTGGAATTAGCTTCAATGCTCTATCATATACCTGATTGCACCCTCTACTCTTCGATCTATTGTCAAAGATTGCTGTGACAAGATTTGGGGAAGACTACAACCAATTTACATGCCGGATGAAATAAAGGAAGAAGACTGGATGAACATAGCTAACACATTCAATGAACGTTCCAATTTTCCCAACGTAATCGGAGCTCTTGCCGGCAAACATATTCGACTAGTAAAGCCAGATAATACAGGTTCAAGATTTTTCAATTACAAAAAGTATTTTTCTCAAGTATTGATGGCATGGGTGGATGCAGAATACAAGTTTTTATTTATAGATGTCGGATCTCTTGGATCTATGAGCGATTCCATTATTTTCACAGAATCGAAAATGGGACGTATGTTGGAAAATAACGTGTTGAATATTCCTGAGGGACGACCCTTGCCTGGTGATGACAGTGGTAAAATTATACCATTTTACGTTGTAGCTGATGAAGCGTTCGGTTTGTCTAATCACGTATTACGCCCGTACGCAAAAAAGAATTTTCAATTATCGACATTCGAGAGCACGTAGACTTGTTGAGTGCACCGTCGGAATTCTAAGCAACAAGTGGCGCATATTTCATCGGCCTCTCGATGTAAGTGAACAATTTTGTGATAGCATAGTAAAGTGCTGCTGTATATTGCATTAATTTCGTACGTACAAAAGATGGCATATGTTTTACTGACACCGTTTATGAGTGTCCTCTTGACAGTGTTTCATTCCATTCAAATCAAAGCAGGGGAGCTGATGTTAAGCAGTATTTATCGAGCTATTTCACAACCCCAGCAGGAACATTACCATGGCAATACAATAAAATATAAGTTGTATCTTTGTTGAAAGCTATGCAGATTTGTAAATTACCTGTGAAAGATATGGAGATGTGTAAATTACCTGTTAGATTGTACTTTCTTTGTTGAAAGATATGCAAATGTGTAAATTACCTGTTAAGTACCTATTAGATTGTACTTTCTTTGTTGAAAGATAGATTGTACTTTCTTTGTTTGCTGAAATTCCATTGTTATCAAAAGGAACCCTTTCATGCCCAATTTATTTCAAGTTTGAATTTATATTAAATGAAGCATTCTTGTAAATCATTTTGGTATCCAATATCACATTTTGTGGTTACCAGAATTTTTAGTCTAGTTGATGACGTCACATTGCACGTGGGAATTATATATCCCCGTGATCACAATTCGAATTATTTTGTTCCAATGGGCCTTTGATTGAAGCAAATCCATAGAGTGAAGGTACAACTTTTAATTTCTAATCTCTTTTTAACACAAAATTGCTGATTTGTTCAATTTTGGGTTATAACAATTGTATTGTATAATAATAATTTAAAAAAAAGCATTTAAGGAATAATATTTGCATTTCGACTTAGAAATTCTTCATCATATATGAATAAAAGTTTACAACAATAGTGGAAATATGTTTTGTTCTTGAAAATAATAAACAACGAGGTCTTCCGAATACTGCGAATTCTGCATCTTCTACAAGTGTTTCCTTTTTCTGGAAGATAATCTCCAACTTAAGATAGTCGTACTTCGTCAGGTACACCGACAGTTCCCCGTTTGTGATGAAAAAGTGGCTTGATCCTACCAAGGATAGAATCCAATGGCGAAAGTTTGTTATAGCGGCGATGAACTTGCGAGTTCCATAAGCCATGGAGTTAGATTTTTAAAAATATTTAATGGCAATATACTAACAGCTATAACCTAAGTCTGTCAAAGTCTGAAGGACGCAAGAAAATCTTGGAAAACCTTTCAGGATGGCTGGCGTGAGGACTTGAACCGGCTTGTGGGTTCCTCAGTTTCGTCGAACAGCGAATGTCGGTATGGCACCGTGACAAAGGTCATGGTCGCTACCTGTGTTATTCCCTGCCCTACCCTATTCCGACCTTACCCAAAGATACCTAAACGCAAAAATTAAAAATTTATAACATATATACACTGCGCCTGAATTATGCACATTTTGTATCAAATCTAAATTTCAGGAGTTCGAGTCACTCTTCTAAATTCGCCCATGCTTTTCTCATTTACGTGGAAATTAATTATTTGTATGTCGAAGTACAGATCCTAAAAGCCTAGTAAATAAAATTCTTCTATCTTCTAATTAACATAGCTTCAGTTGCAACACATACATATCAAAGAAAAAAACAATCAACATGAATGCCCTCTACAGGACAACACGGGATAGTTTTTAACCTCCCCAGCAAGCCTTGAACGTGATGGTAGCCAGTGTCAACAATTCCCATACATAAGGGCTGCGGCGTTATCGAACCTTGCGAGAAGTATTTCATGCAAAAACAACACAAGGACGTGATCAAACTGCTGGCGCAATATTTCATGAGGTAACATGCTTGCGTATTTTTTCTGCTTCCGATGGAATGACGCGAGATGGCAAAAGAAAAAGAAAAGCTTGCACGAGGAAAACTCTTTGGGACATCATCAAAATTAGTGGGAATTCAGTCATCCAATAAACATGACAGGGTTAAGAAATGCAATATCCATCCTGAACTTACCTGCTTTTGTTCTATTCTCTCCTTCCAAAGAGCCCCAGTTGGGTATCACAGCAACACAAACTTCCTCCCATAATTTTCTTTTAATATTTGAGTTTGAATATTCTTTTAAGCTTTTGTTAAAAAGAGCTGGCCGCTTTTCGACCTCTTCAATCAGTGTTTCTATATTTTCATCCATTAATTCGCGCCTACAATACACAGAAAAAGATGTTAACTCTGTGGTCACTGCTGAAGGAATGAAAGCTGTCGTACAACTGTTTTGTCGTTGGTCTGCGGTACGCCAATGCTATTCTATATTGTGAGCTAGCCCTGGCGACAGTCCGCAGACAGTTTTGTCTGCGGGCTGTCGGGCAGGCTCGACGACACTTTTGTCTTTCTCCTGTCGTTGTCGTTGGTGTGCGGACTCTAATTCAAACTACATTGCCAACGACAGGAGCCAGACAGTCGTACGACTGTTTTGTCCTTAGTGTGCGCATACTCTAACACTTTGATGCAGAATACACTATCAGGTATTTTGTCACATTTTCGGAGTAGGGAGCAAGAAGTTTGAAATGCCCCAGGAAAGCGGAGTGTGAGTTTGTTAGTGTTTGAGAGAACGGGAGGCACATATATTGGCATTTCTTGAGATGTTTATCAACACAATTTCATGCAGAATTATCTGTTTCCCTTCCTCTCTCAATCTTTAGTTGCTCTCTCCCATATGGAACTTTTTTTTTAATTAATGTGCTCAAAAAGCAAAGTTGAGAAAGAAAATTGCAAAATATGTAGATTTGTGTAAAATCAACACAATAGAACGAAATATGTAAAATAAAACTCATATAATGATACTAGTGTTACAATTCACGAACATTTCTGCTTTCTAGCGTCCTACATAACTGCAAATAGAATATGTAATTACATAAAATTCCTAGATCTCTTTATTACCACTAAACATTATTTGCAGGCGCGGGTTGGAACAACTTCGAGGGAGATGTGCTGGGTAAAATATACCCCGTCCTCTCCTGTAATTATCTCCCTGCTAGGTGGGGCCGCGGTGGGTCAACGGTTAGAGTGCTCACCTCTGGCGCTTGGGTTCGTCGGTTCAAACCCTGCTCCTGCCATGTTGGCTTTGTTGTGGAGAAACACCATGTGCGTGGGTTTTCTCGGAGTTCTCCTGTTTCCTCCCAGTTTCTTCATTCCACCAATCAACAATCCAGCCTGAGTAAAAGGAGCCTAAAGACCCTAAAAATTAAAATCGAATTCTCCCAGTTAGGCTTATTATCTTCGTAAGAAAAAATGTTTGTACCTTCGTATAAAAAAGAACTTTACACATGCAAAACGGAATAGAAGTAAATAGTACAAATATCACAAAAAATAAACAAATGTAATAATTGATTGAATTCACGTTGAAATTTGGTTTCGTGCTGGAAATTTTATACTTGATCGGGAAATTCAAATGTTGAGACGGGATAATATAATTACATGGCTAGCATTGGCAGCACCGTACAGTGTACACTGTGGAGGAGTTGCAAGTGGAAGCAGGGTTGTCAGATTAGGCAAAAAGTAGCTATTGAATTATCTCTAGGCCGATTTAGCTTTTTTTTTTTTTTTTTTGAGTTGGGCTACGAGCAGATCTTGTACTTCAATTGAAATTTATTTATGTGGGCGAAATACTGCTACTTTTTTAAAAAAAAGTATCGTAAAAAATAATTAAAGCTTTTTCTTTTTAATGTTACTGAGCATTTGGTCCTAATGAACTATTAAATTATACGCTCATTTTTAAGTTCTGTTCATGTCCTAGTGACAGTAAAAGAAACAACCATTAATTGTACCTTATTTCAGAGTATCGTCGCCGGAGTTAGCAGCAGAACTTCTTGCAAAGAATTCGTTAAACATTATAGAAGACTGACTCTTCCTTCTTTATATCCTTATGAAATAGCTTTATATACAAAAATAAACAACAATACACTTATAAGAAAACATAAATATGGTACTGAAAAAAAAAGAAGATAAATTACAATATTTTACCAGGCTAACCCTCGTTCAAGAAGGGCCAAGTCATATGGGTGTCAAAATATAAAACCAGCTGCCAACACGTATAAGAAATGAAGAAAACATAGATTCAAGAAACAGAAAAATCACCTTTCTTTCACATTTCTCCTTCTGTCCCTGACGCTTCATATGTAATTAAAAGTAATACAGATTCGTGTTGATGCCAGAATTCCTCAATACTCGATACGGATATTTATTTCTGACCTTCGATAAATAAATAAATAAATTTAAAATAAATTAAAATTCAATTGGATAGGAAACATGCGGATAATCATGGTCAGGTACTTACGAACTCGACGACAAACGATATTAAAATTGTAAGATTAGATTGTGTTTTTAACGATAAGAATATTAAAGCTTAGATATTACAGACGCAGTTTATGATTTTAAAAGTATGTTTTTTTTTAACAGGTTTTTATTTCGTAACTCCAAAGAGAAAATTTAAAAGTAAATTAAACTTTATAACGAAATTGGTAAAAGAGGGAAGAGCAAGGCATTTTTTGCATTAGAAAGTTGGCCCTAGTGCACGAAAGATTCTTGACGTGAGGATTAATTAAAAAGAACGAGTTGTTTTGAGTTTTCAGAAAACCGGCTGAAATAGTTTTCAGACTAGTCTTCAATGCATTTCTGAAAGTGGAGTTTCGGATTGATGCCGAATCTTGAGAGTGAGTTCAAGGAAAGGACTGATCCCATCACGAGAAAAATGTATTGAATAGTGGTTTGGTGTGGTGACTGAAAATTGGAACAGTGTGTGTGCGAAATTTTGAAAATAAGGACGACAATTTGAAAAGATTAGTGAATTTTGATAACTTAGATTTTAGACAATATGTTACGTAAATAAATGAATAATTAATAGGCTGAAATTGTTGAATTTAAAATAATAATAAGGATAATTTGAATCCCAAATAAACTTAAATGTTTCAAACTGGAAGAACTAAAAGTGGATAAAATCTAAATCTAAATTAATTTTTAACATGCAAGACATAAAATGTAAATTATAAAAACATAGGACGATAATTTAATTTGTAAAATAATAAATAATGAGGTACATGCGAATACATAAATAGAGAAGCGAAAACTAAAGAAAGAAATTAAGTACAATTATGGAAATGGGAAATTGTTTTCAAGTGTTATTATATTTGTATGTAGGTTGTAACTAGCAACTAATTATTGGAAGTAATTTCAATAAATTAATGTAAAAGCAAGTTATGGTTTGTAATTAGTAGGTTTTATAGTGTTAGAAACATCAGAGAATCGACAATAGGGGTAGATGCAAGACTGTGCTCTTACCACTTAAAGATTGCGCGAAACGGGATTTTTTTTTCGTGAATAGGTATTGGAAATATCGTGTTATTTACCAAAGGACATTTATCTGCATGCACGAACATTGATTAAATATAAAAGGATGTGAAACATGAGCATAAGTGATCTTTGTTATAGACCAAGGTTCGATTCTGGTTGGAACCCGGCACAGAAGTTTGATAAAGTGTAAATAGTGCACAAATAATTGCGTAATATTTATGCATAAACATTTGATAGACACTTAATGAACACAAACCATAAATAGTTATACTACGTAAACAGTGAAGTGAATTTTCGGAAAAGAGGCAAAGCAGATTTGAGTTTCAATGCCACCCCTAAATATCGAGTTATTAGTAATAGTGAACATGCACACATACCAAACATTCAATAGTAACTTTTAAAATGTAAGAACTATGAACACTTAAACGGCGAAGTGACTTAAAAATGATCTCCAAGTGCACAGGTTCCAGACCGGACAGCAACCAACAGACAATGAAAACTAAAGTATTAACTCGGAGATATTTTAGTGACATAAGATATAGTAGCACACACACACACAACGTGAGTAATTTTGGTAGCCGCAGTGATTTAAAACAAATATGATGATACTAGGCAACACGGGTTCGAATCCCGATGCCACTTCATAAACTTGCAAAATGAACGAAATGAATACGCAGACGCTCAAATTTTGCGTAATTTAATAAATGAACTTACACGTATTAAGTGACAGTGATCAGTGATCACACACACGCAAATAGACACTTCAGTGTTACACATACACTACGACGAGTGATAGACATTTGATTTGTGAAACAACAACACTAATTTAAGTTGAAAATACACGAACAATCAAAAGACACTTTGAAGTGAGGTGCGCGTTGTATTGTCAGCAGATCTTTTAGTGAGGAAATAAGTTAGATGACGGGAAGTAATAAACCTTTCTTTCAAGTTCTTTTTGTAAACATCGAAGAGACAATACTCCAATCGTACATGAGACTAACACAAAAACAATGTTGCCAAATGATATACACAGAAATATAGAGTTCACGAATGTGAATTAACATAATTAATTGAAAATAATTATACAATAATCATAATTTTATGCATGAAAAGATACATTAACTATTTTAAATCCATAACAGAAAACTAGTAACGTTTTAAAGTGCAGTGCAGTGTGAACAATAACACTAATTCTGTTTTGTTTTTGTTTTTCTTCAAAGAATCAAGGTGAACCGAAAGTGCAGTGACATGTACAGATGAAAAGCAGTGCGGTGGCAACACTGACACCAGGTGAATTCTTGGTAGCGTCCAAGACTGTTGCGAGAAACAGAAACGTAAACATGAGTATGTTGGTTCTGTGAAGTCTGTGTCTTCATATACAATACGGAAGGAGAGAGAGAGAGAAAAGAGAGAAAGAATTATGCAAGGGAGCAGAATCTGTTTTAAGAGACACATAATACTTGTTTTGTTATGTCAACAAAGTTTCTATTCAATAACGAGATGAGCTCAGGAACCTCTGATCTTTTATTCAAATGTTTTTTTTTCAACATAAAAATAATATTTTGTCAAAAAAAAAAAAAACGGGATTTGGTTTTCATTTTGTTTTGGAAGAAGATTCAATTTCGAATATGTTATGTTTATATGGATATTGGTATATGTACTTATATTTGTTTTCTTGGTATTTTTCAGATTTTCTTTACAGGGTGTTCATATATGTATGGTTTGGAAATTAAAACTCTTTCCCAGTCGTTTTAATTTAACTAAAGCGGGGGAGTGTGATCGACTAATGATCGATCTATGGTGTAAAACACTTTTATTCAAGATTAGTACCGATACATGTTGATTGTTTTATGATGTACTTGAAAAGAATTTGTTGAATATAGGAATGACAGGAATCCAAGGCATGGGAAAAGAACATCACGCCACGGTCAGTCGTGCTAATGATCGGGATTAAGTTATCATACGAAAACATGTAGTGGATGCAATGACCGGAGGACACTCGCGTTCGAAAACCTGGAATTGAGCAACGCGAAAGGTGAATTACTTTGAGAGGAAATTTCCTAAAAGCTTGGTAATCAGATCGGAGTTGTAGAGTAAAATGAAGCCAGTGAATGTGGCAGTCGATTCGAAGTCTTGTTAGAGTCCGTATTAAGCCGATTCCGAGTTTCGAGCAAGAGTGGTCTCCAAACATGTAAGTGGCATTTATGAGATTTTTCTTGTGTCTAACTGCTGTTGTCGATCTTGTCTCTGATGTATTCAAAATTTAGTAAGATGAATTCAATTTGGTATTAGCTATGTTTTACAAAGACAAACTTATTTATTAATTGCCTTAAGCATTAGATTATTTAGATTGCCGACAATTTTAAGCATTGACTTTGTAATGCCGCGATGACTAGTAACCTGTCATGTCAATTATTATGCCTTCGATTTCATTGTTGTGAAAAGGGAATTCAAACTCTTTGTTTTCACATGTTTTGGTTAACCCATCCTAGAAAGGCCCGACAACATTACATAGTGTTTTGGATAGAGAATACTCAGGTTTTACTCAGCTACGCACATATGACTGAGCGCTGTCTCACAACTGTAACGGAAGCACTCTAATTCTGTGAATGTGAATTAGAGATTGGCCGTTACAGTTGGGTGATAAATTCATTCCCAAAACTAGATGGGAATTGCAACTACTGGTGATTTCTGTCCCTCCGAAGCTACATACACCAAGTGCATGCAGTTCTTCAGCTAGCACTCTTAGTCGTGAAAGCAATAACACTATTTTTATAGTTTTTTAAAGGTAAACATAAGTATGACAAAAGCCTGTCTATCACGACTAATGCACAATACAGCTTCCGAAGACAGCCCAGAGTTTGAACTCAAAACCGTATCGTCTGTACAATTCGCTATCAGCATTGGGGCAGGTTCCTGCACCGGACACACGACTGAACAATGCCCGCATGTCTGACGGCAACACAGATAGGTGTTCTTTCCCCGGTTGTTGTCATAAGATCTTTGATTGGTGTTATTATTATTCGAATTACTAGTGTTGTTATTTGTGTTGATCGTGTTGTTGTTTGAGTTAGGCATGTTGTATCTATTCATGTCATTACCATTATTAGGACGACTATAAATGTTCGTGTTTTGTGTGTTATTGTCACTATGTATTTTTGTTGTCTTTGTATTTATTCTGGCCGTTGTTATCTCTCGATCTAAATCTTGAATCATAAGGACTAGTAACATTCTCCTTATTCCATCTCCTAAACCTATTCTAACTCTTATTCCTATTCTTACTTCCATTACCATTACCTGCACTAGCTCTACTCGGAGTCATCACCCTATCTGAATTAACTGACTCAGCTAATAACTCCAAAGTCCGCGTTCCAGCATTAGCTGTAGTCTGAACATTCTTAACCTGTAATTTCTTTCTACTGTCCTTACTAGTACCTCCGTTATTGCCGGTAAATTTGCTCTTCTGAATGTTAGCTGCAATGAAGATTCGAGATCGAGTTCTACACCATGAATGTCGGTTAACTCCTACACCGTCAAGTTTTCTATTAGTTCTTCAACACTATTAAGTTTCAAACGCATCTTACGTCCTAACGAGAGAGGAAGTGCCTCTAACAAAATTTTAAGATCATCTTGCTCATCATCACCGCAAAGGTCCCTATAGGTCTTTGCCATACCCCAAGCAAAGTCTGCTATTGATGTGCATTTGCTGTTCACAAATTTAACACTTTGCAAACGTCGAAGCTTCATTCTCTTTAACAGTTCGGCACTGAATTGACTAAGAAAGTGTTTTACAAAATCACGGTATGTATTTGTGTTTTGATTTGGACCAGGCTAACGCTCTACCAGTCAGGCGCCTAGATGCTAGGAGTAACCGGTCTGCATCAGATAGCCTCTTGAGTTCAAAGTTCTGTTCCAAATTCTTTAGGAACTCCTGAGGAATCTGACTCAGTGCCTGACCTGAAAAAGTGGGAAGTGAACTAAGTCTCCAAGCTTGAGAGACTTTGTGATCCCAACACCACTTGGCTCGGGACCTCTCGTTCGGTGGGTACCTGTCCATTAACTGCACTCAACCTTAAAGGTTCACCACCCATCGATTGAGTAACGTTACTACCTGTCTGTATCCGAGAGGAAAAGGTGTAATGAGTCATTTGGGGTCTCTGATAGACCGCACGTAAAGTTGAAGTACCTCCAAGACTCGTAGGAGCCGAAAATCCAAACGGACACGGTCGTCCCCCAGTCATTCCAAAAGTCCAAGTATCACTATTTGAAGTAGTAACATTTGAGTTGGTACTCACGGTGGTTACCAACGAAGTAGCCATAATAGTGCCACCGCTGGCACCACAAGACCACGGTATGGTGAAGTCTGCCAGTTTGCTGGGCTGAGTTTTCTTAGGCTCCCCAGGAGAAGAGAGGACCTGAGTTCTCGACAACTCGCTCCTGAGCGACATCATCTCATCTCTGAGAGATCTGATTTCAGAACTAAGTTCTCGAGACCAGGGGCCTCATTAAGTATCAACTTGCGTGAACGCAAGGAAAAGTTTGCAATTTGTTTGCGAGAAACGGTATTAAATATCAACTTGCTTGACTTTCGAAGTGACGTCACGTTCAGCAAACTGGGATTTTAAAGACGAAAACTTGCGCCCACAAAACTCTGGTCGCAAATCAGTTACAGGCCGACTTGTATTGACTGTCTTCGAAAAATATATTAGTATGAAGCTAAAATTAATTGGTGAAAATATTATAAACGGAACGGAGTACTATTTGGCATGATTAAATAATAATTTCAATGTCCTTCCCACTCACAGTAGAAGCAGGAGACACTATTCAATTAGGATATGAACTCTAGTAAGTACCTTATACATGTTAATGTTACGTAACTGGCTTTATTTATATATTAGGACTAATGTTTGTGAAGTAAGCACATGCACTTAATGAATTTAAATGAATTATTCAGGAGAACGTTCTTGTTTATTTTCTTCAGTAAGAATATGGACATTAAATACAAGCGTGTAATTTTAATCTGCACGCAGTTTGAAAACACGTACCATAAAGAATGTATTTGTGCTAATAGCGTACCGGTACCTTTGCACATTGTGTGGGAATTGACTTTTTCAAACTATGTCATTATATGGCCTTTCATGTATGTTCAGATAGCATCTGAATCAATTTGTGTGTATTTCAGGACATTTAGAAACACATAGTAATGTTTGTGAACAAAATAAAAAACGAAATGCGTTACATTAACATGTATCAACTACCTACAGAATTTGAGTGTATTCACAGAGTATCTTAACGATTAGTAATTTACTATATTTGATACTTCCGTAATATGGCGTTCTGTGTTATTAAAACGTTGTTACTTTCATTATTTCAAATGCGTAAAATGCAGAGTGTGATATAAAAGCAAGGGGTGATGCGAATGCTAGGACTCATACGCCGTTCTACATTGCGTCCTAGCACTCACATTACCCATTGATTTTGCACCACATTCTGCATTCTACGAATCCGAAATGAGGAAGTCACTGTGAAATATATTCGATGTCATACAACACGAGTACCTAATTGTAAGAATTATTTTGTGATTTCCGGAAAGTGAAAAACCTTTCGTGGCGCCTATTAAAACAAACAGTTATCCCCCAGCAGATATTCAGAACTATATTTCTTTAGGCAAGTTTTGTTACCCCTAGCAGTGAGTCATTCAAAGTATTGTCTTGTTATATATATATATATATATATATATATA
>JAGDQP010048225.1:0-11046 GCA_022664845.1 Lepisma saccharinum
CATAAGATTTCTCAGCAAGATCTTCGATCTGTTTGTTCGTTTTTATTGTTCTGGTGCCAAAGGGCATATTATTCTACATCTTCTTGTCTAGGTTATTATATTTCTTACTTTTCTTTCGTCGACTCTGAATTAGCTGAATGTATCCTCCATAGAGGCCAGACTTAGCACCTTCTTTATGAATTGTCATATAATGAACTAAAGCGTTTTGAAAACTCGAGATGTTGACGTTCTAAGAACAATACACATTATTACTCAAAGTTTTCAAATGTTATTTGTTTCTATTGTATAATTGAATACTGTATTACTTGTTCTAATATATGTTTATAATATGTCGCCCATCTTAATTGTGGTAACCATTGAAAATAAAAAAAGGTGTTTGTAATTTCGTTCAAACCTTGTTCAATTTTTATTCTTTAGCTAAAAAAATATTTCCATTGGTACTGCTGCATAAATAAGGTAATCATAGCTACAATATATGTTAGTTACAGCTGTGGTGGTGTAGTTCACAATATAAATGACTGGAAACGGGAAGTTCCTGGTTCGACTCCTGGTTGCGGCAGTTGTCAGTTTTTATGTGTTAATTTTACTAGGTACAATATTTCAATTGTTCAAATGATTGTTTATTTATTTGCGAACTTCAAAAAGAAGATTCTCATTTTGATCTCTAAGTATGTTTTCTATGATTGACCAGCAGTGATTCCGCTTGCCCCCCCCCCCCACCTGTGGGGAGTGTCACCCCAAATTCTCGACAGCCCTTCCCAACTTTAAGCGTTTTACTTTTAAAAATCGATATATACCGTGCAAAACTCCACTTACACCTTCCCAATTTTGACTTTACACCCCACCCACCCCAAACTGAAAATCCTGGCTGAATCCCTGTTGACCGGACATGAAGTTTGAATTGATACATTCATTTGATACATTGATACATTCAGTGGCCTCTAAACTATTTGTGTCTTCAGTAGGTATCGAACCCGGAAGCGTTTCATTACAGAGCTCTACACTTCACCTAAAGAGGCGAAAGTGATTAAAGAAATCCTACGTATTGCTGTTGAATGTTTGCACAGCACCACGAGTCTTGTTTATACAACAATCATGACATCAATATTGTTTAGGCTGAGTATTTGGAAAGGATGTGATTAAGCGTAGGCACAAAGAAACAAACCATTCTTCTAATTGTCTGTACACTTGAGAAACTACGCCTTCATGAAATACACAAAAAAAGTAGTGTGTAATTGAATTTAAGACTTTCAGCCGTACTCGGCTTAGGTTGGAATAAGGAAATGGAGATAACATAGCAAAGAAGCCGTTAAAGTAATACTTTTGAATGTAATCCCGCTGTTAACCTGGACTAGGTAAGGAAAATCCGTGTAAAAATTCTTCATTTGTAATTGGACAGTCACTGGGATCGAACCCATATTCATCCGACTACGAAGCTAACATTTTACCAACTTAGTTACGTCCATTTAGTAACATAACTCAGAAAAAATCTAAATCTACAGGGTGTCCCTGAAATCACGGTGCAAATTAGAGAAGGTGATTATTTACACCCTGTATACCGAATATTTATAACATTAGGCACATCCTTCTTTAATTCGATTTTTCTTCGTGTTTCATTGGCCCCAGTCACATGTCCTAACAAGAGATTTCTTTGCTATGCATCTTTGGATTTATGATTCACGATATCTTATTTTACAATAACATATTATAGAGTGCTGGTTGACAGGAAATACGATTAATCAGGTTCCAGCTCCGAATGAATTGCCAAGTTGCATTCCAGAGATAATCTTACAGTAAACAGTTGTCACACCCATTGTTTTGTCACCATTAAAAAGTCCTTCTAAGTTTTGTCACCATTCTTTTTGTAACCAAGTTTTTCCACTGCACTTCTCGCACGTTGATGTATTGAAAACCGTCGGATTTAGAATACAAATCGTGCTTGACAGTCATGGTTGCACTGTTGTGAACTGAAAGAAAAAAGAAGTGAATGAATACTATAGCGAAGTTGATTCTTCGAAACTTCCATTCAAACTAACTCATTCCTCTCTAAGACGGAGGAGAGGGGATTTACAGAGGTCATACCAACTAAGTGTACAATAATGGCATCAAGTAAGTTTTGAATACAGAAACTTAGATTTCGAGAACAGAAGTTTCGAAAACATAGATGGCATAGCAGATTCAATAACATCCTGCTCCCTGGTGAGAATAAGAGGAGCTAATGGCATGTGACTGGACCATAATATATAAATAAAACTGAATTGTTATTTTTGTGTCCTATAACAGTGTTCAACCCTTTCAACTTAAACAAACAAACTTGGTATTAACTCCTCGATATCTTTAAAACATCTCGTCTGTAATGGAGTCCCTAGCCCCAAAGCAATTTAATTGTCAGTTTTGCTATCTTATAATTTAGTCCAATTTTTGTAAAAGCGTTTTATACCATTCAATGTATATATACACCGAAATTAGCATATTTAATCTGCAATCTACTAGAAAAACGGTTGCGGATTTTCAAGAACCCCAAGTACCCTAATTGCCAGTGTTACCAGCTTAATATAAAATTCTTTTTCTGTAAAGGCTTCTATACCATGTAATGCGCATACACAAAATTTAGCATGGCTACTCCTTGATACGTTTCGTAAATGATTGTAAAATATCAAGCCTCAAAGAACCCAAGTTGTTAGTGTTGTCATCTTTTTGGTAAAATACATTTTTTGTAAAAGAGGTTTATACCGTTCAAATTCGTGCACTAGTATTCTACAAATATAACGAATATACTTTGCAATATTTTAAAGGGAACCAGATGAATTGGAATCACTTATGCAAATTTAGGAACTTGGTAGTCAGATTTCGCCACTTTAAATATCACTTGCTTTCCAAATATTCATGCTATTATCACACATAGAAGAGAGCCACATTTGTATATTTCTTTGTAACTTTTACCACGAAAACGACTTTAACAATGTTGATAACATCTCGTAAGCCTCATGAAACGGGTGCCACATGAAAAATGAACTGGAACATTTTTCTCAAGAAAATTTTTTAAGAGGGAGGCTATGTGGCCTGCAAAATAACCGTCCAATTTAAGATGGGTTTTCACACATTTCTAGGAATATGGTGGTTCCTGTGGTTCATTCGAGAAAAATGACTCAATAGCCCCTTCAACATATTTTGTAGAATTATGAAGGTACTTAAGTGAAAACCATGAGTGTTATTTTCTGTTCAGAAATAAGGATTATTATTATTGGAAAGTTGCATAAGAAAGTTGTTACGTAGGCTACTAAAACATCCTTCATTTCTAAGAAAAAATACGTCGTGGAGCCTTCAGTTATTTACTTTTACTACACCATGTATTGTGTTTAAGGGGCTATTGAGTCGTTTTTTCGAAGTTAACTCATAAAAACATAATATTCGTAGAAATGTTTGAAATCCATGTTAAATTGAACGCTTATTTTGTAGGCTGCAGTAGCTAAGTTCCTCTCCCTCTTAAGGGAGATTAATCTAGATTGTAGTCTTCGGTGCACCTACACTTAGTAGGTATATCTGCACTAAGCGAGTAATGGTAGCATAGGTGTGAGATAATTTTGTACAGGTATCCACAGGAAATTATTCTGTATGTGACGTCACAAGTGACTGCTAACCAGGTACAGTTCTGCTAACAGTACCGGTGATAGCGCAAGTGACAGTTTCGATTCATTTCAGGATATTATGAGATTACATGAAAAGCGAAGAATTGAATTCAATTGAATTTTATTTAAGACCTTTAGGCATCTAAGATTTAGGCCGGTATAGGGGAGCGCAAAGGATTCGGGAAAGTGTCGACCAGGACATATGTTTAAGGTGCCATCCCGGCATTTGCCTTGTAAAAAATGAGGGAATAAAGTAGGGAATCTGCTAGTGGAAGGAGCCTTGATTATGCTCTTTCTATTCATGTCATCGATTAGTTTAAGGCTACAAAGAAACGAGGTAAGAGTTTATATAAAAGAATGCACGAAGTATAGAACACTTCTGAAATTGTAATCAATGAAAATTTGTTCATTGATGGAAAGAGCCATTATTGTACAAATTTCGTTTCTTCATTTCTTTACTTCCATTATAAAAATTATAATTGTTAACACCAGGGTTTCCGCTAGGATTTTCAGTTTGGGGGATGTTAAGTCAAAATTGGGAGAGTATAAGTGCGGTTCTATCGGTTGCAAAAAATTTTAAGTTGTGGATGTTGAGAATTTGAGAAGGCTGGCAGAATTACTGGTTAACACTAATCCAAAATTTCTGAAAGAATTCAGGAAAAACTCATTCAAGGGGAGGGAGATGTCATCGTTATGATTTCATCATTATACACCATACCTGCTGTGGCGCACTAAGGAAATGGGGTGTACCTACCATCTTTGAGTGTGACAGAGAAACTCACACAAGGAGGTGGAAAGGGCAGTATTTCCTATGTCCCAAATGAATGCTTGGTCTTGCAGATGGTACAAAACTATCTGCCATTGCCCCGACCGTCGAGGTGAAGCAAGAAATCTAGTGAGGAATATATTTCATTATTACTAGTAGTACTTACACTACCTTTAATGCTACTACTGCTACTATTTATGCGTACTACAAGTTACTATGGAAACAGATGTAGGTTATCCCTCTATAAGTATATAAAGACTCAATTTTTTTTAAATCGGATCAAGTGTTATCATGTGATACGCGTGTATGAGTGTAGTAATACTGTAGTATCGCTAGCTCGTTACTATGGAAATGGCAATCGGTTTAAAATCTTAATATTCCTACAACTTTGAAAATATTCTACTTCATACAGAGATTGAATATTGCTAACAGCAGTGCTTTTTCATATCCAATACAAAGATTGCAGCGATATCAATACGTTGTCTAGCAAGATGCTAGTTTATCTGGCGTTTCATATAGGAGAGTTTTGCAGCACTAGAATTTAGCAATACATTTTACAGAAAGAACCATTGGATATAATGTCATCGATCAGCACACTTATAAAACTATTTTCAAATGTATTATGCGTATATCAAATGTAATATCTTATAAATAATAACCATAGTTGCAAAATTAACTAAGAAATTACGAATTATGAACTGAAATGGCTCATCACAGGTATTATTAGCAACGGGTTGCGAGCTTACCTGCGTTACTCGTAAACAGTTATTAAAAATAACAGGAAGAAAATTTAGTGAACAGAGAAAAGTAAATAATAACATCTTAAAATACATTTTTTTGTTGTTAAGGTAAAGAATTATTACTTAATTCTGTTGAACATAAAAACGTTTCATGCTTAACGATTAATACTGACCCTTACTGCCACCTATTAAAATGACCCAAATCTATTGAAAATCGATATCGAATTTAGTCACAACATACTTTTCTATATACAATTTAATTGGACCTTCGTTGTCGCAAAAGGTAAGAAATACGTTCAAGGAAGTGACAGACATTCATGGAAGACAATTTAAAAAAAAATCATTTACTAATTCGACAATCTAGAAATATGTCACAATATTAGTTTCATTCAGACTTGTTTAGATTATTTTTTACTTTCAAGAAATATTAGATTTATTATTTTCTATTTATATAATTTTTTTCGAAGACTTACCAGCTACATTTCTTGTAACTTATAACTATTACATAAACCAGAAAATATGACCCCACAAACTTTATTCGGTTTTATAGAGAACTGTAATAATGGTAATGGTTTTCTGTACTGAACAAGAGAACTTTTTACCCAGTTCCTTTTAGTGTTGATAGAATCAGGCTATTTAATTTGAAGAACATGAGAGCTTTTGACAATTTCAAATGTGCAAGTCTATTTCTAGCATGATAGTGAAAATAGTGTAATAAGTAGTTATAATCGATGAGTCCATTTAGTTCTGCAATATAAGCAGATAATAATATATTAATACAACTTCAAATAGAATAAAACAATAAGCATCATTTAACAGAATATCACTGACATAAAGAAGTCTGAGAAACTTTAAAGAAATCTGCATTATGAAAATGTTAAAAATCATTATTTATATGACCAATGATTTGCCTTTTTATGTGCAAGTTTCGTAATCCATCCGTGGATGATTTAAATTACGACTACAAATTAACCGAAAATTAAATTTGACATAAAAATTAATCGACTGTTTGCGGCAGAAGTAGTTTCTACATAATTCTTCGTGGTAATAATTGATAACGTGAAGACAATTTATAAGCATTCTACTATAAAAATAAAATCAAACACGTGCAGCGACATCTCAGAAACTATATTGAAAACTTTGTAGAAGTTATATGAAAGGAAGAAATATTTCAGATAATCAAATATAATTGGAACATTAAAAATATTGAAAGTTTTCAAACACCAAAGAGAATTCTAGAAAGGAGGTAAACCAGATTTAAACTATATATATATATATGTAGGGAAAAGCTGGGCAAAATGGGCAGGTATAACTTTACTTGGATATAGTGTGTACAATAATTAACTAACCAGAATACTTTTTGGCTCCAATGAAACTTTCATCCTTGTACTACACAGGGATATAGTTAAATATTTCAATGCTGTTTTCATTTCTCCTGGAAAATACTTTTGAACGAAAATTTCGAAAACAATGTTGTTGTTTTTCCTATCGTTATAATAAACAATTTTCATTGTTTCACAAAATACGTACTTAGAATCTTGATACAAATAGTGATCGGCATTTTGTCCAACAGCTTGCCTCCTCATTTTGTCCAACTGCTTGTTTTAAGGTCTTATGATGTCTCTACTCAGTAAGCTGCACAACGCCAAATAAGCTACCATCATATAACACCTAAATAACTGTAAAATAAGGTAAGGTACTTTGCAGTCCAGGTTTAACAAATCTACAAATGAACAGCAAACTTGATGATAAAATAAATTGAAGTGTAGAAAAATCCTATTCTTTTTTTAAACAAATTCCACTCCGAGGCACGTTATCCATGAGATCACCACTGCAACTCACGGAACTGTCTCTGTGGTGCATCTAGTAGGTAATTCAACTCCTATCTCGTTGACGGCACCATCAGTCTGCGGTGGGGCACACACACACACAGCTGTCCGTTTTGTCAATCTTTCCTCTATATAAAAGTAAAAATATGTTTGCTTGTTTGAACCCTATACAAATACACACCTCTTTAGGGATTCGAACAAAATTCGGCACACGTATTTCTTAGGATCTAGAAGGATTAACTACGGCATTAAAATGTTGTCACCCCCATCAAAGCGGGTGGAAAGTGTTGTGGGTGTGCAACTCGAAAGCCGCTTCTGCTAGAAACTTGATATTTGTTATGATAATTCTCCGTTTTAATTCATTAACAACTGCTATCTTAGTTTTTCTATTCGATACCCCCCGGGAAAGCTTGAGGGGGCGAGAATCTTTTAAGTAGTGAAATACGTAAACCTGAAACCTGTTAAACTTAAAAACTTGAAATTTGGCATGCGTGTTCCTTGGGATGAAGAACACTTTATGGCAATATTACTAGTCGCTCCTTTGCTGTTGTTAACAACAAAAATGGAAATGAAAGCTATCTCCTTATGAATACTCAGAAGAAATTATCTGCTAAAAGTATTGAAGACTTTCTATATGTTTCTCTGAAACTATTATCTTTACCACAGAACAGAAAACGCATTCATATTAGGGATGTTCGATATCGAACTGAAGTATGGAAATAGTGAACTAAAGTGTATCGAAATATCAAACCGAAATATCGATATACCAAATATCAACAAATTTCGATATCAAAGTTTCAATATATTTAAATATCGAATTCGATTCGATATTTCGAAGATTGTAACGCCACAAATTCATATTCCTAAGCGATCTTTCGCTATTCAGTTTTTTCTACCCTAAATCTTTAACTTAGTTATTGATGGCGCCCGAACAGGGACTTGATTAGTTTTCATAAAGCTTTGCTGCTGCCGCAAAAAGGGCGTGTTAATAATGAATTATGATTGGCTGAACGGAATCAAATCATTCACTACTTTATATGCCTGCTTTGCAGTAGACCATTCTTTCTTCAAAAGATAGCGATATAGTCAACTATCGTTGTATACTTCAAAATTTACAATAAAGCGCTAAGTTGCTACTCTCTATATAACTTATCTATGATTTGAGATCACATATAAAGCCCTTGGCAAGAGCCACGTTCAATATAGTGCAATCGGTACCTTCTGCATTGATATTTTGTAAAGCAAAATAAGTGAGCACTCCTGGTGAAGAACACTGCCCTTGATCGCCAAATCAAAGTTAACTTTCTGACACAAATGCCTATACTTAATAGTTCATAATTAGAAGTTATAATAAAGAGTTTAAATTTGTGTACATGCAGATCTATAGTTAATGTTCGACTATTATTATTATTATTATTGTTGTTGTATTTTTAATTCCGTAAGTCGCATATCCTTGTACAATCTGGCTAATATTAAGGGATTTTGCCAGAATTTCTAGTTTTGGGGGGAAGTATAAAGCCAGAATGGTGAGTTTAGCGATGTTTAAATAGTTTACCAAGGTTTCTAACGATTTTTTAGCGAAAAATTTTAAAGTCGAGAATTTGGGGTGTTATCGATTATACGCCCGATACTGCCATAATATAACATATTGTAGTTGGAAACTATACCCACTGGTTATTTTATATTAATCTGAGGTGTACAGTCTTAACGCAAAGACAACAATGAACCTTACTACAAGTGAAGATGGCCATTCGTTCGCCAATGATTGGAAATGTTAAAATTTTTCCTTATAACTTGTAAGACCCAACAACTGCAAATTTTGGAATTTCCAAGCCATAATCTGCTACTCCTTTTTTGTAAATTAGCTTAAAAAGTAAAAGATAGGAACTTGCTTCGGTTTAAAACAACAAAAATATGGATCTAAGGTGTTGAACTTGTTACGAAAATAGCGTAGATGAAAACTAATACAAAAGGTAACATAATTTTAAAAGAGGGTTTTGTCCAAAGCAATATTTTTAATGTTCTATTGTATTTCATTAATGCTTTTTAAATTTTGCATCCAAATTATATACCATCGCTTTTGAACAACATTGTTTTTTTAATTTTATTTACAGCTTTTAGACATTCTCAGACCCTGGCCTTGGGCACTCTCTGCGTGTGTTATGGGCAATTCCTTGACGTATTGAAACGAGAAATACTCTGATATTAGTAAATTTTATTTTCACAGTAGTTTAAACGACTTTCATGTGTACTGTTTCACTAAATGTTAGCACTACTTTCTCTCTCAAAGATAAGAAATAATTCATATATTTCCGTTCATATTTATTAACATTTGAGATATAGAATACGCATTGTATTTATGGGCGTATTGAGGCTCAGTTGTTCATTTAAATCATTACTTCTAACGTTGCGAAATTTAACAACACTCTTCTCGAGCTATGTGGCTTCTGCCCTGAGCGTGTTCTGTGCAGGTACACAACACATACTTATGCATATTCCTTCCGATTGGTAGCGCCACTGTAGAAACAGGTTCCCAAATACGCAATCGGTACAATTTAGGAGACTTTACCCTACTATAAAATATTATTTAATTAGATTATTTGCACTAATATTTTTTCCTACGCTCTTGTTTTTTAAATAAAAAGTTTGTTAATCTAACTCGCACACTTTCATTCTGAAAAGAACTTTAATTCTGTCACCTAGATGTACTAACATTTCTGGGTTCCAGAAATCTCGCATTCCGCAAAATGAACATTTTAGTTCAATTTTGTAACTAACGTTAGTTGAAATTATTGTTACTTTTTATTTTAAGAATTGAAAATCCCTCACATACTGAGGCAGCAGAGTGGGTGGAGTCTGTATATCTAGTCACTCAAATGACATAGTGATTGTTTACCTATGAAATGGGTTTCTTACCTTTTTCGAGTGCAACAACGATTTATTTACAGTATATCTCTACGTTGGGATAGTTAAAGGGTTTAAAACCAGAGTTAAATTCGGAGTGTTGATAGCGTGAGTGTCTTTATATGGGAAAAATTTTATCAGAGCAGTCAATGTACTTCAGTACTACTGAGGATCAATAGTCCATGTGACATCATAGATGCACGAATCTCATTTGTGACTTGAAGTAGACTATTCATACGCAGTACATATCCACACTATGTATATTACACTTAGAAGAAAGTGACGTTAAAAACAATATGTACCCAATACCATGTATTGACATACATACGACTCTGACCCAGTAGAAGTTCAAATAGTGCATAATAAAAAATACGAAAGGAAGGAACAAGAAAAAAAACCACACACATCACTGCCTTTATTTAGTTAATGAATATTGTAAGTTTTTATCATCCTAGGGCAAGATGCCAATACTTTCTTTTTCTCTGGATTCTAACAATTTGAAGTTTCTAGTGTAATACGTGGGTACTCGTATGATCATATTTTCTGGTAAATAAGTACTACAGATCTTATTCTCTACAAGATTCTCTACGAAATATTTGACCACAATTTCCATTTTTTAATCACCCACCAATATTCGTATTCACGGGCATAATGCTATTTTCTAGTTTATGATATAACATTTTAATAAAACATTTTTCTATCGTTTCTATCTATATCATATTTGGTGTGGGGATACCATATTGGTACTGCAAACTTTAGCCTAAATCTTACCAATATCTTGTACAACATTACAAAGGCCGATTCTTTTATTAACTCATTCCAATCGCTAAAAATATATCCAATTAATATTTTTGCAATGCGTTATGAGTGCACTCATGTGCTGGCTGAAACGTATATTTTCTTCAACAATGACGCCAAAATTCTTAACAGTCAAATTCTTACTGATTCTTTTACTTATAATGGTGTAATAATAACTTTTATGAGTGAAAGTAATATGTTTAGTTTGATGTTATAAACAGTACACTTTATAATATCTACAGACGTAGTCGAAACGTTGTGTTGTGCGTTTCAAATGTGTAATTAATACGTGAATTTAATACATCAGGTTTAGCATTGGGTGGTGAGAGTGAGATTTTTGTTTAAAAGATATATTTAATTTGATTCACATTTATTACAAT
>JAGDQP010048226.1:0-14808 GCA_022664845.1 Lepisma saccharinum
TGGCTCTCATGCCCGGCATCTTGTGTACTGCCCTCATGAAACCCTCCAGTTCGTATTTCGCCTTGCCTTTACCCGATCTTATGTGTCGTGACCATTTCCCTGACATAGCTACCGTTATCCCTAGATATTGAAAATATTTAACCCGTTCTATCACCTCCCCCCATAGGTCCACTGTTCTCCCCGCCCATACTTGTATCCATTTTTGAAAACCATTATTTTTGTTTTCCTTACATTCAATGCTAATTGAATGCCGTTGCAATAATTCTCTAAATTATTCAAAGCTCGCTGTAATCCATCTTTGGAATTCGCCAAGACAACTAGGTCATCTGCATACATCAATACTGGAATCTCCCTGTCCCCTATTTTTGGTATATCCTGCCGTCCCTCCATAAGATAACCCGCAATATCGTTTATGAACAGCACAAACAGCAGCGGGGATAACACACACCCTTGTTTCACACCAAGCGTCGATTTTTGCAACTGTGTAACCTTATTCCCTTCGCATTTCACACAAAAGAATACATTATTATACACTGCCTGCAATGCTCTTATCATTTTTGCTGAGACGCCCTGCTCCCACAGCTTTTGCCACAAAATATACCTATTAACCGTATCAAATGCCTTCTGAAAATCCACAAAGCACGAATACAACTTTACCCCCTTATTCACTGTCCTACTTTTTATAAGCGTCTGCAATATAAATACATTATCCAACGTACTATACATTCTCCGAAACCCTGTCTGTAGCGGACTTATCTTATCGAATGTTTCAGCCCATTCCGTTAGCCTCCTACACAGTATTTTGCAATATGCTTTCCCCATAATCGGAACAATTGACACTCCCCTGTAATTACTAGTATTATTTTTGTCTCCTTTCCCCTTATATATTGGACATATAATAGACTGTGACCATTTGTTTGGAAATTTTCCTTCGCGAAACAATGAATTTACTAGCTTGATCCCTATTTCCATCATATCCCTATTCTTTGCGGCCGCCTTGCATATTTCCCCTCCAATTCCCTCAATATCTGATGCCTTCCCAGTTTTCAGACTATCTACCGCTTGCTTATATTCCATCTCCGAAATTGCCTCATCTAAAATAAGTATGAAGTCTCCTATATAATGCGGGAAAGTATCCCCCCCTCCTACCTGCCTATTATCAACTTGTAAAATTTCCCCAAAATGCCGGTTCCACTGCTCTACTGTAATGTTTGCCGCACTCTCCTTCCAAAAAATAAAAAATAAAAAGGAAACTTCTAGTTAAGCATATATCTGACCTAACATGCATTAAACTTCAGGGTCTGAGTATTCAAAATGTTAATTCTGAGTCATATGTATCCTGTCATCCTGTCTGGAAGACAAACTGCTCTTTAACCCGCTCCGGAAAGGAAACCTGACTAAGAAGTCTACGAGGAGGATATCCTGTGAAAGGTTTGGAAATCTTAGGTGAGTATTAGAACCTTCTTCTTTGCATTAAACCCCTGTGTAGTAATGCTAATGAAATAAATAATATAGTTCTGAACTTTCCACTTGCAGGTCCTCATTCGTACACTGTTCACATGTGAAGAGGACAGAGGAAAAACCTCATAAGTCCAAAATTACAAATTTTCGGATTTTTTGGTCATTTAATAGTTTACCTAGTATAGCTTTAGATGGCTTCACTGAACTCGTTAAGAACCTGGCAAGTCCATAAATATTTCAATATTTTTAAAACGCATACCGTGGAAAAACCTTACAAGTCCATGAAAAAACATGGGAATATTATGCCAAGCTTTAAGGAATCTAATTGAAACTTTATTGTGTTTTTAAAGATTGTCCTGTATAGTAGCTTTAATGGTAAAAACAGTCAACGTTTGCTGTCATAGTCGTTGGTAAAATTAATTTGGTTGTTTTTTAATTGTTCATTTGAATTAGTTTTGAAAGGATTTCCACTTACTTGTGTATAAATATGAATATAGAAGACAGCGACTCTTTTCTTCAACAAGAAAATATGCTTTCGAAAAATCTTACCAAGAAGAGGAAGGAGTTTGGTCGTATTAGTGTTCACACGAAACGTTTAAGACTGCAATCACATGCAGCAGGAGATCCATGTAAGTGGATGATGATGGGTATTCTGCCCGAAGACAGACCCTGCCCGAAAGTTCCTATGAACCTATGGTGGCTTGCTATTGCCTGCCATCGGATGAAGATAGCGTCTTAAGGACAGGACCTACAGTTTAGCGTTGGCTCCAAACGACTTGTGTGTGCACTGGGAATCGAACCCAGTACATCTTAATTATAACACAACAAGCGTTACCACTCATCCACGGATACCATTCATGCAAGTGGAGACTTCAAATAATCACAGTGTCTCTTCCAGAAGGTTTCGTTCGTGGGTTTGTGAGCGGCTCACGAAAATTACAAATTATGTATATTGACTCCAATATAATAAAATATAAAATAAACAATAATATTACTTAACAATTATATCGTGCTTCTTTAGTTAAGCTCAAAAGAGCGTGTGGTATATTTGTAGAATGTGCTATTACATAGGTACTTCAGTATGCGTATGAGTAATAGAAGTATTGAGACTAATTCTTTCGGGGGAGCGATTGAGAAACCCCGGGGGCAAATCCCGCCCCTGAAAATATGCCTGAAATAAAACAGTGATGAGATGTGTCTGTAATCTAATAGGAGAAGACTATATATCACACAATATGTCATGGATTTGTCAGATTCTTCATCTGCAAATTTCTTTATTGATGGTAAAATAAAATGAGTGTATTGTTATGTCCCTTAAACAAATAAATACGACTTAAATCGTAATGTTTCTCCTTATTATACTTTAGCTGAATGAAGAAAATAACTTGAAAATAACTTTTCTCGACTGCACTCTTCATTTCTGTAATCCATGGTCTAGCAATCGTCCCTTACGTGCGTAGGTAAAAAGCAAGGTTAGCAAGTCAATTAATGAAATGATTTGTGCGAGGTCTCCGGAAAAGAGCCTGTAAGCCACAACGGAAAGGAAACTATGAAAAAGTGAGAAGAACAGACGGAACAATCCTTCAGCTTCGGAAGATAATATTGAAATACAAACAGAAAAGGAATTTGATCCTCTGCGGACAAAAATGTTAAAAGCAAAAAGGACTGCGAAAGAGTGGGTTCGAGGACGGTAAACAGCATCAAGGCGAACGTGTTGCAAACGAAATTCAGGAAATGGAAGTTTCCCGATGAAAAGAGAATAATGTTCTCCTACTTATCTTTTTTAGTTTGTGCAGTGCGTTTCATTGAATTTAGAACTGGTGTTAGTGTGCTGTTATAACTAGACGAAAGTTGTGTTTACTGAAGTTTGGGGTTTAATTAAACACGGTAAGTACAGGTTCATATTCTGATTTTATTGCTTATTTTGGGTTTTATCTTTTCTGTCTTTTTTTTCACTTGTTTTATTTTTTTTCCACTGAGAGATATGCACTATGTGCGTCGCGGTGGATAGAGAGGTAGAGCGCTTATCTCTGGTGTGTGGGTGTCCCCTGTTCGCTCCCAGCTCGTAACACGAGAGCTTTGTGATGGACAAATATCGTGTGCGTGGATTTTCTCGGCGTGCTCCCATTTCCTAGCACTTTCTCCACTCCACCAAATCTGCCATCATCCACCATCTTCCCTGAGCCAAATTTACCTAAAAGCCTTAAATTAAATTAAACTTAATTCAGTGTACACTATGCATCTGTTATGTATATGTTGCTTACCCACAGCCAGGGACGGGCTAAATGGAGGTGGCCCTACATGAAAATCTACTTGGTTTGTGTAAATGGAAGGTCGAATTATATATCGTGACCCTGTCCTGTAAATCTTCCCCGCCCTCCCGGGAAGTGTCTTCTTTGTTGTGTTGGAAATGAACCCACACTTATATTTATTTATTTGGCAAATTCCTAATATATCTCAATGGCCATTTTACGAAGGATATTAACAACAACAACAATAATAAATTGGTCCTGACCTTATGCAAGGTAACATCCCAGTATTTGGCTGGTGTGATCGACGAAAATCAAGGAAAACCTTAGTCAAGATGGACGGTCACTATACACGAACCCTTAACCTTCTGAGTGCCAATCCAGTACTCTAGGAACTGACCTACGTAAGTTTAATACAAACGGAACATTTTCCCGGACGTTCAAAGGTTGCTTAATTCGATTTTGAAGTCAAAAAGTTCCGAAATGCAGAGTAGAAGCAGCCAGAAACGAGTTTTTATTTGAAAAATATTTCAAACTCACCTATTTTTTTTTCACATATCTTAGTCAGCTGCTTTCCTCGTCAATAGTAGCTTCTGAAAATCTTTTGGCTTCATCTACTTATTTTGCGTTTCGTTGTCTTCTTGGTCATTTATTTCTTCTGGGAAACCAATCTAGAACACGTTTTTCATTTTCCATTTGTGCGTAAAGCTGTGTGATTAGTTCCTCTCCTCTTCATCTTCTTTACAGTCTTGATAACATGTCCTATCTATTTTGGAAGCGAACACATTCATTTATTTTCATGTCTCTTCTAGTTATTCCTAACATGCATATCTCCACTGCGGTTTATGTAGCCTCTAATCTTTGAATCGTTCACCCATTTAATGGCTAGTGACGACTCGTTTCACACTCATATTTGAGTCACATTGGTTAATTCGCTTTTTAAGATAAAGTTTAGACATTGTAGTCCAACTGTGCCCCTTTTTAAAAAATTAAATGTTTGCGTATCTTCGACTTTTAATTATTATTCTTTTTTGTAAAGGAAAAACACTACTAGTGTGTTCTCATACTTCTATTTTTTGTCTGATATTGTTGCCAAGAATTTGTTTAAAAAACGCAATCTGGTGAAATTCCTTTTTGCAAGCAAAAGTATTTTTTCTTCTCTGGTACAGTTAATGTTCGAACTCCTTTTCGAACTATGAGCGCAATTTGTTTTCTAGTCAGCAACAGAACATACGTAGTTGATTTATTGCAGGTAAAATTAACTCAATTCCCAACTCACGGTTTGGAAGATTACCTGATCGGGTTGTGAGATCAGGAATGGATCACTGGGTTAAGTATTGTACCGGATCACCAGCTGTATGCATGGAACACGGACTGACACAGAGGAAAAGGCAGATACTTAAAATTCTTTCCTTATTATATACAACTGCGTTTGAAAACTGTTTGTTTCAGTAATGATCAGTAGCGGTGGTGTTATTCCCCTTCCCCCAAGGCACGAAAAATACGACGCCGAAAACTACCAAGTAGAGCAACCAAAATTATACTTTATTAACTAACTAATTATATGTTTTACGGAACTCGCAAGTACATCACTGCAGTAACAAACGTTCGCCATTGCCCACTGGATTCTAGCCTGGGCAACATCAAGCCAGTTTCCATCACGAATTATGCTTTACACAAAATGCAAGTTATGCTTTTCATTTTTCTATATTATGCTTTATGGTGTTTTTGAAATTTACGCACATAAAGTTCCCTGTACTTATAAATACACCTTCCACTCCTACCTTGTTACAACAGTAAATTCCTTCCGAAGGGTCCTTCACTTGATTCCTTTCGTTTCTCAGCAAAAGGAAGGAAAGGAAGCATTTAGAATTGGACCTTGGTTCCCTACCTTTCGTGTTGTTTGTTTTCTGCACCACTAGGTGGAAGACTATTCGAACCTAAGTGGATAAGTAGAAGAATTGAATCACATGTACAAATTTTCCGTCTTTCGTTAATAAATTTTTATTTAAAAAATAAATATTTTTGTTAAATGCTAAATTCCGAATATTTTGTTAATCTAACGCAGAGATTCCGCCAGAGGCGGCCCTAACCTTTCCGGAGCCCTGGGTAATGACTCAACACGAGATCCCACGAAATTACAATCAAACCCCCGATGTATGTACAATATTGTACATACATACAAATGTGTCTGTGTGTTTGTGTGCAAGATTATTTTTTTGTTTAAAGCAAAGCCTTAGTTCGGGTGAACGTGATCCCGAATAATTTTTATATCGGGAATTGAGTTATTGAGTTATAAGAAATAAAGACGATGTAATGAAATACAAGACTGTATAATTACGAATCGGAAAATTACCTCTAACTAAATAAACAAGTACGTACATCTTTATAGAAGTAAGACCATATTTTTATAGTAGTTAAAGGCTTATTCTGCGATTTTCTTGTTGCTAAAATCTTCAATCAAATCGCTATAATCTAGCTAGAGTAAATGCAACGTCGTTTTTTGTAGGTAGAAGAGCTGTCATTCGGCCTTGAATTATGGTGTCCCTTAGATAGGTCTTGATGGGGTTCAGCTTATAAAAACTCCTCTCGGCAGACACAACAGTAATGGGAATCGTGGCTATTATTCTCACTGCAATATAATTGTTTGGGCAGATTTCACACAACGCGGTTATTTACAATGCACTAATTTCCACAATGCACTTACAATCAAATATTATCGACAAATTTCAATTTGAAAATAAACAAACACTATTTGTATATGATAAAGAACTCCAACTGCAGCATTTTACTCGTAGGTGACTCCAAGCGCTCAGACAGGCAAGACTGCGATACTAATTAATTGTCGGGAGTGTGGGACCTCTGTGGACGCGGGGCCCTGGGTGGTTGCCCGCCACTGGATCCCGCCAGGGTTTCCAGTTTGCTGGGGGGAATGTAAAGTCAAAATTGTGAGGTTGTAAGTGGAGTTTTGCACGGTTTCTATCGATTTATGAGGGTAAAAAATAAAGTTGATGGGGATGTTCTTGAGAATTTGGGGGATGACACCCATCCACAGGGGAGGGCCTAGCGGAATCGTTGATCTAAATGTGCGTTGAAATATTCGTACAAACTGGCAATTCTGTCCTAAATTTGTTGTAGAAATAATTGGATGTTTGTTTCTAATATTTACAACATTTTTAAAATTAAGTTATTTTAAGATTTTTATTTTTATTTTTTCAGAATATTTGAAATTTCTCTGCTTTATTGTGTATTTGTTTGCATATAGCCGTCTTAATTAAAGATAAGGTAGCAACCATAAGTGTAAAATTCGCTTATGTTTTAAATGTTTTATGGTTGCTCTGAAAATAATCTCATGTTTCCGAAAAAAAGAAATAAATGCAGGAGTTTCCGAAACAACAGGGTGTTCAAAAATAAAATGGCACTTTTACATCATAAGTTTAAGTTTGCATAGCATAGCACCATCACCCATTACAGTGTGGCTACGGGCTTCTCTTAGGTTAATTTTGTAGTATTTGCGTTTAGACTAAATGACACGCTAATGCTCAGACGAAAGTAGATGGAAAGAAACTGTCCTCAGATTTCGATTTAGTTCGATTTACTGTCCCACTTTCAGTTTGGCGACTTCACAATCTTACAACGTCACACCCAAACCTCAATCTGACTTTGGTTTTGTTTAGGCTATAGTGTACCATACAAAATGAATGCATACAATACAGAAATACCTTGAGAAAAGTTTGTCGTCTCAGCAAACTGAAAGGGCTGCGGTAGCTCAGTGGTAGAACGCTAACATCTGTTGCGTGGAGGTTCTCGGTTCGATCCCAGCTCGTGGCATATGGACTTTACGGTGCAGGAACACCGCGTTCGTGGGTTTTCTTGGGGTTCTCTCGTTTCCTCGCACTTTCTTCGTTTCGCCGATTCTTTCATTCGGCCTAAGCCAAAAGTTGCCTAAATGCCTTAAAAATAAAGATAAAAATTCAAATGTAGCAAATTGAAAACGATAAGGTAGATTTTGGCAGATGTAAATCCAATTTGAAGTTAGTTTCTTGGTATCTCCTTTCGTTAAAGCTGCCATGTACGTCAAAGTCTCAGTACATATAGTGCAAAAATGCCTTATAAGTAGGTTATATCATAGACCTCATAAAAGATAGACTTATCACGCTTCCCCATTTCTGACTGCGCTAAAACTAATGGATTTTTGTTCAGAGCACGTGGTTTTGAATCCATCCGCTAGGTAGCTCTGCCATAGACGTCATATTCTACTATGAGATCTATGGTTGTATCTTCACAATTATAAAAACTGTCTCTGAACTACTTTCTTCAAGCTTTTCGTTTTCCCCGAGATAAACAATGACTTTTTAAACACTCTGTATAAGAATTATACTTTATTTGTTGTATTTACACAAGGGGGAAAAATGGGAATATGTCACATCTCATTCTTTCACTTAATTGGTATCTTGGAATACATTTATGTTGTAACATGTAATTTAAAATGTTTCTGTTATTATCTTGATTTAGAGTCAAACAATCGAGTCTTCGGTGATAACGTTAATAGCAAACAGCAATTAGTTTAATGGAAGTGCAAATAACCTTCTTGCTTTTGAGATAATGGTGGTGTAATCAGAACGATTCTACAGAAGAAAAAAAATATGCTTTTAACCCTCAATCACACGTGTTTCTTTTCGTTACACAAATGCACGCGCGGAGTTATTTTCACCCCAATTTCGTTTTTTTTTAATTTATTTTTTTAGCAATCCTTTTGAAAATTTTGATCATTTCCGCTTTTCTGCTCTTAAACCACTTCACTTGAAACCATTTGCAATATTTATTTTAATTATTTCTATTTTATTTGAAGTTATTATTATACTGATTTCATAAGAATATTATGCAATACTATAAGCAACACGTAATCTGCTTTGTCGTCTACAAATAAAAAAAAAGTGTGATTAAAAACGTAGAGTTCTAACTTAAAAGGATACTTATCATTATATAGACACTTGACAATTGAAAAAAATAATAATTTGTTAATACAACAGCATAATTAACATATGGGGACGGCAGTGCAAGAAATACTCCAAAAAAAATGTTACACAAATACACGCGCGGGGTGGAAAGCACCCCGGTACAATTTCAGATGACGTATCCAGTCAAACCATAGTAGGTGCTACGAAACTGATAAACTCTGTTTTTGCGTACAATAAAGTGAAATAGGAAGGTACTGAAAAGGAAGGTGAAACCAGGGTAGCCAGTCATCGCCTAGAAAAAGAATAGTGAATATTTTTTTTATTCAGGCTGGATTGAAAAACAGCCCGGCGCGTGGGATTCAGGGTTAAAAATTTTGCACCTCTCTCTCTCTCTCTCCTCTGTCTCACCGGCTCCCACCCACACCAACACCCATATATAAAGGTAAAAAAAAACGTTAAAGCTATCTCCTGTGCGACACGCACGCGCTGTGAACGGCGCATGGGGGATGTGGAGGTAGCGCTCCATATTTTCTTGACCTACGGTACGAAGTGAGGTGGGGTGGTCAATTTGATAAGAGGCTGAATGCACCTCAGAGCGCCAGGCATGGGAACACTAGTCTCCAGTGTCCTGGCCGGGATTTGAACCCGGGCCGCCCGATACGTAGTCAGACGCGCTACCGTCTGAGCAACGGCTACTCCCCAACACACATACATACACATAAAAATATACAAATAGTATGAAAGGTTGAAGGCGAGAATGACCTAAGCACTAAAACCAATATTTAATGTTATAACTCCACATTCAGATGTAATTCTTTCCTATCTTATGAAATCAATATCACATCAACCTTTTAATAACTAATTAACTCTATGGCTTGTGGAACTCACAAATTCATTGCCACAGGAAAAAATGTTTGCCATAGGATTCTATATTAGGTACGATCAATCCAGTTTTCATCACGAACACCTATCTCCTACAATACCTCTATTTAATATTGGTCTTCCCAACGGTCTCTTTCCCTCCGGCTTACCAGCCACGATGGAATATAAAATTCGTTTTTCCACTATCCCAGCTACATGGCCTGCCCATCTTAGGCGTCAACGATTTGATTATTCTTACAACATCGGGGAGTCGTACAGTCCGTGAGGTTCTTCGTTATGCAGTCTCCTCAATTCTCCAGTCATCTCCTCCCATTTCGATTCGTATATTTTTCTTCCTCAAAACCTTATTGTGATTGGGGTCATTCCATATCAAATCAACCAATGGGCTGGAACTTGAAGTCTCGGAAATTCAATTTTTTTTTGTACGTAAGTAGTACTATTGGTAAGGATAAAAAATACAAAAATTTCATGTTTTGCCACTTGGTTTTTGAGTTATAAATTGTTAAAAATAAAAATATCGACTGATTTTTTACGCGTTTTGAAACATTTAAAAGCCCGAAACTCAAAAACTATTTGTCCTAGACAACTCAAACTTGCACCATTCGTTTGAGCATTTCAGGGGCTGTAATTTGATATATAACTTCACTTTATTAGACTAATTGTTATATGTTTAAAAAATAAATTAAACCTGCGAAAATTTACTCGACTGCTACATCTGTCATTAGACTACACCAAGAAAGTGAAATATTTAAAGTTGGAAAAGGGGTAAGCAAGGAGACTCATTTCTCCAAAACTGTTTTCTGCGGTCCTGGAGAGAGTGTTCCAAAATTTAAACTGAGATGAAGTTGCAATTAAAATTAATAGTAAATATCTTCATCACCTACGGTTTGCTGATGATATAGTCCTGATTGCTTCAAATGCGGAAGAACTACAAACCAGAATTGAAGAACTGAATAATGAGAGTTCGAAAATAGGCCTTAAAATGAATTTAAGTAAAACAAAAGTAATATACATTCAACACGCTGAAAAAAAAGGAAATAAAGATTCACGGAGAGACAATAGGCATAGTTGATGAGTATGTTTACCTAGGCCAGCTCAAAACATCGAATGCCAAGTTGACTGATGAAATAAATAGAAGATGTAAAATAGCGTGGAGTTCGTTTGGAAGACTACACTTTATTTTCAAAAGCAACCTACCAATGTGTCTGAAGCGTAAAGTTTATAATCAATGTGTCTTACCTGTGATGATGTACAGCTGTGAAACTTGGACGTTGAATACACAAACAAGTCAAAGATTAAGAGTTACACAAAGAGCAACGGAGACATGCATGCTAGGAATAACTAGGAGGGGCAGGATGACAAGTGAATGGATTCGCGCACAAGCAAAGGTAAAAGATATAATCAAGAGTGCGAAGAAGATGAAGTGGAGATGGGCCGGTCACATATCTAGATGAACAGATGGAAGGTGAACGACAAATTTACTACAGTGGATTACTGAAGAAAAGAAACGACCGAAACGACGTCCAAATGCAAGATGGGTAGACGAAATCAAGCGTTTTTCAGGATAGCAGCAGACCGAGATATGTGTAAGGAAAAGGGGGAGGCCTTCATCCAGCAGTGGATAGAAAACTGCTGAATATAATGATGATGATGAAAGCAAAATTTGTCTTTTGAGAAACTGAAAATCGAATGTTTATTTCTTTTGAAGAAAAATATATGTTTAATGTCCTTCTGAGTAAAATGTATGTGCCAAATTTCATGATGGTATTTCAATGGGATCATGTTGAAATAAAGTGCTGACACAAGTACACAGCCACTTATGCATAACGTGTATAATTAGCTTAAATAACAGTACGCATAATGGCTCTTCATTTCAGTTCTATTGCAGAAGAACCTAGCAGCCGTAGGTCAGTGTAGAGCATTGGCGTAGCATTCGGGAGGTCATAGCACCCTCTCATAGACAGTCACTTTATAAATTCTTGAATTTGCGCGCCGCATGGTTTTCTTTTTAGTCATCCATAAACAAAAATATATTTTACTTTTTAGTGTAAATTGTTTAAGAAAATTATGTCTTTAAAAAGGTTTTTTTTTTTACTACTTTTATTTTACATTATTTTAAATTTGAATTCTATTTATGGCCTCTAGGTATCTAAGACTGAGGCCGGGATAGGTGGGGAGGATTCGGGAAGGTACATGGGCCTATGTTGAAGGTACCATCCCGGCATTTGCTTGATGTGACTGAGAAAAAACCTTGGGAAAACATCAGTCAGGATGGTCGGCCGCTGGGATGAAACCCACGACCCCTCGAATTGGCTCTGATGAGATCGATATAAACTTCGTATGCAAAAGTCAACAATTTGCTGCATTTCATTTCTAAAGATTTTCATAATATTGATACTCCTAACTATGACAGCAGTTTCATTTAAATAAACAGTATGGAATCATTCAATGCTCTAGTTTTTAAAACTAGAAATTCTTAGAAACTTTCCTGCATGTTATGAACTTTGATAAGATCATTTCTTTATTTTCAACATTATTTCATTCATTTGGGACAAAATGTTTACCTTAAACACATTACATTATTTAACATATATTCAGGAAGTACCAACATATCACAGGATATCCGAGAGATGTGCCATTTACATCTACAAAATTCATGTCTCACAACGTTTGGGAACAAATAGGGACATCCTTTGCACATGCTTTTCAGAATGTTAAACATATACAGTGGCGATTTCTAGGGACAGACAAGGTAGACAAGGTCTACCCAAAATTTTGATATAAAAAATACTTTTGTCTTCATTGGTAACGAATTTCGATGTAATTTGGACCTTTATTATCAAAATATTAGTCAATTGTTCCTTCAAGTAAAATACAATCTATAATGTTAAAATATAAGAACTATTGAAAAATGTCGTAACTGTAACATTCAAGAACATTCTAAAGGCTTCCAGTTGCTCAAAATTGCTGATTCTTTTTGTTCATGCTGTATTCACGCGACCTAAAGTAGGAGCAGACGATATACACAAGCTGAGAGTCTCGACAGGCGAGACGTTTGTGAAAATGTCTAGCTTCCCTGTGTATGTGATATGGTTAGTCTCAAGGATTTTAAAGGGCCACTTCGGATCATTCTTGCCATCGCGCGATTTCCATGTAGACACGTCTCTCCTCATATTGTGTATGCATGATATTCTCGCAGGCAAGAAACGAGCTAAAACGTTGCACGGAAGACTATTGGAGCTGAATAGAAGAAACGACAGTAGTTTATTAATCGTAAAATATTTATCGCTGTAGACACTTTCTTGAGTGCTGGGATGTCCAAGACGATATAATAAAATGACAAAGAAGAAGCGGATTCTCTAAAAGAGAAAATGATTGGGACTACGTTTCGAAAAGATACGTACTAGGGGACTCTTACTGATTCACTGTTGTGTAGTCATTTTGCACAATTTTAACTCAATCTAGAACATATTTTTCAATATTTTAGAAATTATCGATATTAAATTAACTGATAAAAAATATCTTTTCTGCTGTGGATGTAGGAATTCTTCCATTGTCTTTCTCAAAACCGTCTACAAAATTGGCAGCGTTTTCCACTGGTAAAATTGAGACCTAATCTTTCTTCAGTTGACCTAGTTTTTAACGACCTTATTCTTTGAAAGATCATATCTAGACGAAACGCTGGTGAAAGGTCCTGTTTCAGAATTTCGACCAACGCTAAGGGCCTGGATGATAAAAGACAGGCAGAGTTCTCGTCAGAAAGTGAGGAAGAAAGTCGTCAAGGGCGGATGCAAGGGGCCCGCTTCCAAGGAGAAAGGATTAGCTCACTGAATCCAGGGGTGGAAAGAGTAGCAATGATGGAAATGCTCAGACAAATGTTTAAAGAATTGCAGAAAGAAACTCAGAAGAAGAAAGAAGAACGCTGACTATGAGAAGAGAAGGAGAAAGAAGAAAAGCAGAAAAGGAAACAAGAAAGAAGATTACAAGAAGAAAAGGAAAAGGAAGATAGACGTAAATAGAAGCTCTAAATCTTCAAAAACGTATGGATGAAAATAATAAGAAAATTGTTGATAAAGTTCAGCAAGGAAATGATACAAAATTGGAGTTTATACAACAAGAATTACAAATAAAAATACAGCAAACGGCAGATAATCTGAAAGTGGAGATACAAAACTGTCGGGGTGAAATTCAGATTTGTCGATCGGAAGGAAAAAGCCAACAAAGCCAAATTAATAGCCTCAATGAGGAAATGCTGAAGTTAAAAAGCAGAATAGACGAAATCGAAAACCATGTAAAGGATGAGAGGGATGCAAAAGAGACACCATGTAGTGGATACAGAGAGAAATCGCCAGGGATTTGTGATGGGCGGGATATTGTAACGTCAATGCCAGGTGAAGAGATGAGATACATGTTTGGACGGGAAGAAGATAGATGTTCCGAGGTTAACAGTAAGGACAGTGGTAGTGTGTACTCTATTGGGAGAACAAACAGTATTGAAGATAAGAATTCTGTAGAAAATTGGAAGAAAAAATTTGTATCAGGATTGATCCAACAAATTAAACATGGGTCTGTAAAAGAACCACCCTTAAAAGAAACTGAAAAGGTCCCACGATGGAAGGGTGATATAATGCTCCGAAGTCCAACCGCTTATTTGAAGGAATTATCTTTGTACTTATCTTGCTTAAAATTAGTTGAAAGGAGTCGTATAAATCTAATTCAAAATGCTATGATTCAACAAGCTGTGGGGTGGTTTCAAGCGTAACGAAATCGTATGTTTGATTTCAAGAACTTCTGTATGATATTTTTGGAAACATATTCCAGTGACGAGACCATGAGATAACAAAAGGAGATATTAATAAGAACGAATGTTAGGTGGGAATCTGTACCGAGTCTTGAAAATCAAGTATATATATATATTGATAGACAAATTCAGAAAGATTGATGAATCTATGATGATCAAGAAAATTGAACGTGAGAGGGAAACACAAAGTAAAAACATTACAGACGGAAAATTTAGAAGATAAGGATGACAAGCATAAAAAACCTTTGGTAATATGGTTAAAACGTGTATTAAAGAATCAAAGCAAAGGAGACTATATGAAAGTTCGGAATATGTGTATTGAAGCGTTACATTATATAGAGAAACATAAGATTGTTGGAAACTTTAAAGAAAATTTTAAAACATTTGTCGAGAATTTAAAAAATTCTAATGGGAATTGTATAAGAAGATATTATGAAAGTTTAAATGTTTCATT
>JAGDQP010048227.1:0-14808 GCA_022664845.1 Lepisma saccharinum
CTCAACTCTGAATCTAAAGATGATGTGTCAATTTCCGGATATAACTTCATATCTCCGCAGTTCTCTTGCATTAACAACACATTTTCCATCAATAGAGCTTGCTTAGTTCCTGGTTGGTCGAATTTATTCTTTAATCCTAAAAGAGCTGAGTCAATCATTTCGTAGTATTCTCTTCTGTTGTAGACGTTGGCAGATTTATGTTAATGAACAGGTTGAGGTTTTGTAAGTCTTTTCGGCGGTTGCTTCAGTCTCGGAAGTGTTACTTGAAGAAGATTTCTCTGGCAATTCACAAATAGCACAGAAAACTTTCTTCAGAAGACGAGTCACTAATGGCACTTGAGAACGATTCCATGCATTTGAGAAGTCCTGACAGGTTAACAGTCTTTCCTTGAATTGTTTTATTAAGCAATTCAAGATAGGATAGCAATTCGAGAGCTATATAATGCAGCCAATATAAGTGGCTCCATTTTCTGAAACTCTGAAGCAACCCACTAGCTTTCTCGTATTTATCTTCAACCAACTCCTCCAGAATTTGCAGTATGATTTCGTATTTAAAACTTCCTCAGTCTGGGATTTTCTATACAGAAACCGAGTTGGACACAAAGGACGTATCTTTGAAATTTTGAAATTCAATAATTTATTTGGCCCTACGGTAAAATGCCGGTACGTTCGCAACCTTAAGGCCGCTTTAGACGATAACATTTCTCGTACGATAAATCTTAGCGAAAGCAGTTTGCCAGGGTATAAAGAAAAAAAAGTTATGAATTTATACCATAGGATCTGGCCCTATTGTAGCATTCTTGCTTTCACACTCTGGCACTACTGCTAATCGTAAGATTCATCGTAGCACAAATGCTGTCGTCTAAAGCTGCCTTTAGACATTACAGAGAAAGTTATTGGGGGGACCCCTTCCCCCGTCACACCCGTGATATATACAACCACAAGTTTATTTGATACTAGAACACACTAAAATATTACGGATTTAAGGCTTGAGTTCTTTTCTACTTTTCAATGATGGGCCTATAGGACTTCACCCTTTACATTTAGCATGTATCCAGCTTGCCCAGTTGTCACCTCAACACTTATATCACTACACTTAGCTGCGCCCAAATTCACCGCATACTTTCGGAAAGTCGTATTTCCCATTGCCCACCCACGGTATTACAGAATCAAGCCATCAAACGTGTCCAAAAACGTGGATCAAACACTGCAAAAATAAAGATTTTTCTATGAAGGTTTACTCTTTCCATCTATCCAGTTGATAAGGCTGTATAATGTAGAATATGTCTACTTAACTCTTAAGATTTGATTATGCAATTTTATAGCGAAATAGTGCGTAAATACATTCACTCCGCTCGTTTCCACAACTTGGCTCATAATGGCGAATCCATGTCTAGGGAGCAGCACTGAATCTTCCTGAAGGTGGCAGCGCCGGTACTGACCCTCTGACGTAGCACGAAAACTTTTAACTGAGGTGTTCGCCATTGCCTACCCGTTCGCCATTTTCCACCTTTTCCCTATTTGATATCCCTTAGTAATGGCTAACACCATACATGCAGCACAGAACTCATGGTTGAAAACTGTGTCTGTTATGCCACGTTAAACGTGAAAAATATACATTTTCAATGTTAAACTTGGTAAAATACTTACAGTTGAGAAATCTGGCATATTACGGGGGTGATAGTATGGATCATGAACATAAGCCTAGTCCCCCTTCGTCTTAGAAATAAACGTGTCGCACCAGGAAAATGCTGAGCAGTGGTGAAACCTCGAATAACGCCATGGCATATTTGTTCCCAAATCCTTCCCTTGTTGTGGTAGTTTTCGAATATTGAATGAAAAATGCTCTCTGAACTGTATTCGAAGTTTGTTTTTAAAAAATGAATAGCAGGATAACCTTAATCTTTCTCTGATATCTTGTGGGGACGGGGATAACGAATACAATATTATAAAATAAAGTAAAATAAAATATAATATAGCCCTAGGAATTTACGGCAACGAGTTTTATATCACAATATAAACGTATGCAAATATTTTCGGAATCTTTTCGTTATCAGCATATGTTAGTTATTATATTGTGACTCAGACACATTGTGACTATTATCTAGAATTTCATCGTGATTATTACTCAGAATCACTTTGTGACTATTAATCATAGTCACATTCTGGCTATCATTCAGAGTCACATTGTGAAAATTGTTTAGTTAGGGGGTCTTTCTCAATTATCTCTTCGCCGACTGGGGACGTTAGATTCACATCTGTATAAAAAAGTTTCCTTCTTCCTGAACAAGCAATCTGCGTACGGATTTCTCACCTGAAAGAAAGCTAAGAACTTATTCTCTGGCTGAATCCAATAAAGACCTTTCTTCGGTCACCGAGAAATTAAACAACAAACTTTGATGAGTACTTCTGTAATCCAAAGAGAAATAAGTTAGCCTCTGAAAACTGCAGATATAATGGACATTACAATTGCTTCGTGCACCAGCTAGTCACAGAGAATAATTTCTCAGGCGAGAAACCCTAGCAAGTTATCCCCAGAGAGTCCCTTTCCAAACAATACTCCTAACGGCGTACCTCAGATAATCCCAATTCTGAAGCCGGTTCTTAAGCGCAACAATCAGCGATGCTACTGGAAAACAAACAATAGACACACATACCTTCTTTGTCTGACTAGATAGAAATCAACAAAACTTTCCAATAAAAGTTATTCCTATTTAGGATAGACGCAATGGAACCTTTTCTTTCTTGTAAAGACAATTAATTATCTACAAAGAAAAGGAAAAATGTTTCGCCGTCTACTCCGAAACAACGATTCAGCTGTTAAAGTCTATCCGAAAGTACTTAGAATTCTCAAGTTTAATTTGCCTTGGCAATTAGAACAACAACTATCATTCTTGGCACGACTTCGACTTGTTATACCCAACACGACACGACTTACAAATGAAACTGTTTCGTTCCCGCGCACTTCTGTCTGGTAATTTTAAAACCTCGAAGATAAAAAAAAACCTCTGGGGGTATGCGGAATTAATTACTATCTTTTAACTCCTACTCCATTCGGTTAGGAAATATTGAAAGTAACTTGCTGGAAGTTTGTTGCTCTGAAGGAAATGGTTTCGATTCGAACGTCCTTCGACAGGCGACATCTGTTGATAAATGTGAGAAGATATCCTAACTTCCGCCATTATGTCCATACGTCAATTGGTACTGTAAGCATGTAGAAACAATCGTAAAAATGTCACATTTATTCCCCATAGTGAGAATTACAGGATGCACAACAATAAATTAGTGTGATTCCAAAAATACATTAGGCTGCAATGTTGCGTGCTATGTCCGCCAGAACTTTTTGAACTAATGTAAAACCGAAATTCGGTGTGTGTGTACATATTTAGCTTTCTATATTTCGTGTGTATTATGTACAAAGGCACAAATGACCTTTCAACATTTTTGTATTACCGAGAACGAAAATCAAATAATAATGGTGCGTTGTGTGTTATAAACTGTGTACAAGGGTACATCTCTACTTTGCATTGATCTCGCGAAGCTTGAAATATCACGGAATACCACAATGTACCACAGAAAAATAGCTTTCTTGAAGAAACTTGACTTTATGGCCCGCATCTTCCTCCAGATATTGAAGAATATATACGCTTTACACCACTTACTCCTTTACCAATAATTTTCGCAGACACGTCTATAAAAATCTAGCGACAACCAGCAATCCAAAAAGTGTTGCGGAAAGTTATGTCATTATTTCCTTAAATACTCACTTGAGTTGATGAACACACAATAAATATGCTAGTATGCGGAGGAATACTTATGGCGACATTCCGCGTCAGTGTTCGATTTGTTATAAATTACGAAGGGGTTATCTATCCTAAAGCTAGTGGCTGCTGGTATGTTTCAACATACGACCTGATCGGGTAGAAATACAAAGATTGGGATGATATTCGGAATCACGCACCAGGGAAGATCCCGACATCCCCTCGGCAAATCGAAAACTGCCTTGTGGTATGAATGAACATCCACAAGAAAACACGGACAGTATCTCGAGAGAGTGAAGGAGGGGTTAGTTAAAGCCATGTTAGATATTTTTCAATAGACGCAATGTTCAGTACTGCATGTGCTTGCTCCAATGTGCAAGAAGGTAAACAATCCCTGGTTTCTCTCTCGCCGTTTCAATTTTATTTCACCATTCCATGACTCGAAACATTTTATGCTTCCTGAACTTTACATCGTGCTATTGATTGTCCTAATCATCAAATATGTTGTATAGTAAAACACTCAGAGTCTGCGGGATGTAGATAACTGCATTCTAACGTTACGTTTTCTATACACCTACAAATCACACGCTTATTATGCGTAGGGACTTGAGGAAGTATTTGAGGGTGAACAACCTGAATATTTCCTCCAAAATCACTGAGATAATAATGCAAACAAATCTGCAATGCAATGATGCAAATGCTATAATCAAGGTCCATAGCATTACCAGGTGAACATGAAGTGATAATAAAGTAGACCTGCTACAGTGAATGATAGAAGCATGGATTCTGTCGGATCCCCCCAATGGTGATGTAACCCCCGAATTGTCAAATACACAGCCCCAACTTAATTTTTACTGGAAGTGTGTGGCATAATGTCTATCAAATCTGAAACAATTCAACTTACGTCTCTCCAATTTTTGCTTTACTTTCCCAAACCAAAAATTCTGACTGAATCCCTGGATAGAAATGTTTCATCACTTCTGATTTAGAGGTGTGAAATCTATAAGCTGCATTAAAATTAAATCGAATATAATTTAGTAAGATGAAATACAAATGTTATATATATATAAAACTAGTTGCATTTATTTAACAATTTCAGTCGCTGTACAAACATATATGTATACAATTTATTTTCTTTCATTACAGTATTTCCAAAATTTACTATGTTAAATGTACTTCGAATGGTAACATTTTTATCTAGGGTTGTTTTGGTAAAACAGGCGGTAGCAGAGCTTCTGCCATGTCTCGCTGAGTCTTCTGGGTAAAATAAATGGCCGAACTTCCGGAAGGGCATCTTGAATGGAACCTTCGTGAAAGGGGTTTTAAAAGGACCTTCGCGACCCTTCTTTTAGGTTTCGAACGACCTTCAATGTGACGGCGACGAAGGGAAAGGTGATAGATTCGGATGGCCCATCTATCCAAATGCCTACTGACATTTGGCCAATATAGAGAGCGTAAGACCCTCTGAATAAGTCATGTCAAATAAAAACCTCCGGAGCCTATATGTGAATTTAAATCAGCGCCTCATTCAAATCTGTCTGTTCCGTTTTTTGGCCTGGTTATGAACCTGGACCTCTCTCGAAACGCACAGGTTTGAATTAAGCACTCTCAATCAACAAATTGTCAAATCTGACAGCTTCCCTAGCTATTCCTTTCTTACATAAAAAAATCTTTACATCAATCTGCATGAAATTCAAAGCTAGTCCACAATACACATCAATAATTATCATGCCCTCTAATTTCCTCTCTTCTGCCTACATGTGGGAGGGCTTGGAGTGTGATGAATGAATTAACTTAGTTTCCGAACAAGGCGTCGACTGAGAAATCGACTAAGCAAAGGACATAGGGATTGAGAGGCGGTAATAACCTCCCGTCTAGACACCCCCTATTCTGTTTCCCAATTCTTTCGCTTTCGAAAATTCGTCAATAAGTAAAAAAATGCTAGATTGAGAGAATTAAACATTAAACAAGGAATCAGTCCTACTTCTTCAGAAAAATCTAATTTCTGGCTTCTTCCCTGGGAGCGGTTGCAAAAAGAAAAAATAAAAAATAAAAAATAAAGATTCCTAACAAAAAAAAGTGAATCGTACGGGAATCGAAAGTGCGACTCACTGAGTTCCACCAATATCTTAGCAGATAAACAAAACGAGAAATCCAAACACGTTAAAATTCACAACTTGTAAAATAAACGAGGAAAAACAACTAACCATCACACAATTCCACCATAAAAACATTTGAGCAACGAACCTTTCGGCGACAGAGCAAACTTTGTAATAAACAACAATCGATCAACTGAAACTTTATCCATACGTGTTCCAACCCAGAGGTAATGCCGTAAGAGCTACGTGAGCTAAATTCTCTTACAAAATGTATGCAGAGGTCTAGCGTTGGGCTTGACTTGCATATATTTCTCCCTATCAGCGCTTGGATAAAAAAAAAAACTTCATTCCTAGTAGTCGTGGAGAATGCATGATAGCAATTGTGAAAATTATAGCTATCTTTCTCCGAGCAGACTACTCGCCGGGGGACGTCAGTAGCATCTTAATCCAAACCCAACAAAACTCTTGTTGCTGTCACACTCCGGACTCAAAATAACACCATGAAGACCAATCAATTCCCACGACTTGAGACTTACAAGAACATATTTCCCCAGTCGGAGAGAGTAATAAAAAAACAAACAGGTCAATTTGAGACACAAAATTAATCACATTAAATCAACCTTCTTTCCAAAGTGCTGAAGGATATTTCGTTGGTCCACCACGCGAAGACGGGCAAAGATGGTTCACGTCACTATATCGTGAATCCCATCTTCTATCGACGTACACCGAAAGACTGATTACGTACGAATGCATAAAAATCCCGCGCTACACTAGTATAAATAAACTAATTTCCCGCCGTAGAAACCAACAAAAAATTACGAACCTCAAACTTTGACTTTCGTTTAAAAAAAAACGAATAAAAGAGCGGGAGACTGGTCAACGCTTTTTTTTCCCAAGAGAAAAAAAAATGAACTGACAAAAACACTGCCGGCGGCTACCACCCGAGCTGACTGCCGTTGACTTTCTCTTCCCTGGAAGACTTCGAGTAAGAAAAAGCAGAGACAAATAACAGCTGAATCGAAAGAAAAAATAATATGCTGAAAAAGAAACAAATTTGATTAGGCATAATTTATAAAAATACAAATCAATTTCCAATTTCAATGAATTCTCATGAAAAAAAAAAAATGCAAACGCCTTTTCTCTTAATATGTCTCGATATGGAAATTTCTTTAAAAAGAGTTATATGGGAGACATTCCCATGTAACAACAATGTTCAGTCCCATTGTGACTATTATTCAGAATCACATTGTGACTGTTATTCAGTCACATTCTGACGATTATTCACATTCACATTCTGACTATTATTCACATTCATATTGTGAAAATTATTCACCTTTATAATTTAGATAATTTTTCACTCAAATTTATTTTTGATTCTTTAAAGGTCAACATTATTCCCCGGTGTTCATACCGGTAACCAAAGCATTTGAAGCATAAAACTACCAAAATAATGACATTAAATTCTTTGTTTAAATATTTTTGTAGTAAGAAAATACCTAATTTTCGTCAGTGGCGGGACTGGAAATTTCCGCGGAGCCAATTACCTTGACTGCATTTATCCAGCAAAGTGACTGAAAAGTTTTAAGAGTGTATATTTGCTGTTGAAGTTAGTCTTAATTCACTATGCGTGTGAAAGGGACTGTCTTGAATCGGGAAACTATTAATATGTATTATATGAATAAGTAACGTAAGACTTCTATTGTTAACTTGAGTAAGAAATTCATACAAATGGAACAAATTGTAAGATGACCTATTTATATTATTTGTTCAATGAAAATTTACTTTATTTTTTTCTATTTGCAGCTGCTTTGAATCTAATTTAAATGGAGTTTACCACACTGACCCTATTGATAATGACTACTTCCGAGGTGTTATTTGGGAGCTATGGTTAGGAGATTATTCACTTAAATCGTCTGAAATGAAGATACGACCACGAAACACGTCGCAAGATTCGGATTTCGATGAAACTCCGACAGATGACGAGAAACCACTCGATATTCCGGAAGATCCTTAGAAATAAAATTGTAAATTAAGAGGAACAGAAATTATTGCAGTAATTCCCTGTATAAGATCACATTTTGGATCTGTGAGTTTTTATTTTCCTGGTCAACAGCATGAAATGAAACAAGTATCGTGAAGCGTTTATCATCAGTATGAAGTCTAACAAGTATAGAATTCGTTATAGTGAAGTGCTTGTTATCAGTATGAAATGAAACAAGTGTAGAAGTGAAGCGCTTATCATTAGTATGAAGTGAAACAAGTGTAGAATCCGTTATAGAGCAAAGCTCTTATCTCGAGCATGAAATGAAGCATTTATAAAGCCCGTCTTCGCTACAGTGAAGCGGTTATCATCAACATGAAGTGAAATAAATATAGAATTCGTTACAGTGAAGAGCTTCGGGGTATACATGTGAGATTCAACGAATTTCAAAAAGTTAGTAATCTGCATCTTGTTATTGAAAATTATTGTTTCCAACTGTAAACTATATTATAAAAACAGAGTGGGGAAAGTAATAGTTTTCATCTGAAAGGAAGTTTTGTGATCCTCACCGTGCCTTATGGTGGCTCATCGGCTTAGCGAAAGAAAAGCTTGGATGTGTTTTGGATAGTAATGATTTGCAAAAGTTCAGAGAACATGAAGATATACTGCAGTCTGTTCGAATTACCAAGTTCTGAATGTAAAGATGAGACCTGGATCGGTGCTAAATTTGGTAATGTATTGTTAGTAACCAAGTGAAAGAACCTTCCTCGTTGGGATTCAAAAGATATGACAAGACAGAAGCGTAATTATCGATAGTGGTCTATGCAATACTGTTAACAACACCGATAGTAGTCGTTCGTATAGATAACAACCGTAGTCAATAGTGTGATATCGATTATTGGTAGGGTACTATTGACATAAGTTGATCGAAATATTGGTTACCGATAATAGTACACAATTATGCCATGCGTTTTCTGTTTGTGGTGGATAAGTGCATGTTTTGCTAATTACTAAATGTTTTGTGCATCCGCGCCAGAAAATCGAGAAAAACAGACGAGATTAGCAATAGTAATTAAAATTCCCGATGAACACAGCAGGTAACGATGTCATGATGATGATTATGCAGATTTTCACATTTGATTGTAAGGTTTCAACCAGTGCGTGTTGCATAACACAGTATATTCGTTTCTTTTATTAATATAATTAGTCGAAGGTGTTAAAAATATCTTATAAATAAACTGGAAGTTATCCAAAAAGATATACTATTGATGTAGAAATCATGTAATTATCTATATCGATAATTTGACTAAATTCATGGATTAAGATTCATAGTTGCCATGGTAACTGTTAAGATGACGCCACATTAGATTTATTCTTATGGAGAGATCCATTACTCACGTATTTCTCACAATCATTTATGAAGATTACCGCGGGTAAGATTTTATATCGTCACCTTGGAACCAGAAGGTACTATGTCCACTTTTTTTTGGCAAAATGAATTTAATATTGTAAAGACCTTGTACTGAAGGTCATCAATCCCAAAAGTAATATTTCAAAAAACGACCTCCAAGTGGGTAGACATGTTAGAAATTTAATGGATTTAAACATACTTTAAATGGAACTTCAAACTTTAAAACTGGGTTTTCTCAAAAGTAGCTCAAGTAGACATAGTGCCTTCTGGTTACAAGGTGAAGAATTATGTCTCTGGTAGAGAAATACCAAATTTGGGATATTCCCATACTCCATAACCTCTCAACACATCCCCAGATTTCGTCCTGTATTCTTTGTTGAGCAAAAATTATCTGGGTGTGAGACGACGAAATATAGCTTTTACATCCTTCATACTTCTCCATTTTCAAAGTCCTGGCAACATTCCTGGTTCAAGACAATCAATCTCAATAAGAAAGCATCCACAAAAATGTAATTGGTTACTGTAAATTGTTATGGATAGCGTACTTTTAATTTAGGATAAAATTACTAATTTTGTAAGATTACTGTTTAATATCGAAGTGTATGTAAATAATGAATTTGTAAATCTATCATATTTGCAAAAACAGATGGTCATTTGAACAGTCTTCCTGTATGACTATAAAAGACAAAATGGCGGCGAGAAAAACTTACTTTACAAGAGATTTCAAGCACGCTTTATGATAGCTAATATAATAACTGATAAAAAATATGTTAAGTGTAAAGACGACGTAGTATATAACAAATAAATATTTTCTGTAAAGAAAGTAGTCTTCATTTGATTCTAATTATTATATTGTAATTAATACTGTATGTCATGGGAAAATCTTTCATAAATGTATACTACATATTGAGCAGGAATGGGAAATACCACGTTCTTTTTTTAAAACCGAAAATGGGATAAATATGTAAAACGGAATGTAAAAACCGATAGTTTTCGATTTTTCTTTCAAAACTCAGTTTTCGGTATTTTGTTGAGAACAGTTTCTTGAAGGATTTCGGAAACTTGTCATTCCTCTCATTACGAGTAGATACCAGCGATAGTATATATGTAGCGTCTCTCTTTTCATTGTATTTGCATCATCTTCCGTTGGGCTCTATGGCATGTTGGAAGACATTCCACGTAAGGCATCGACCGATATAAAAGCGGGGCTGTTGGTCACCAGGACATTTCAGGGATTCAGAGACACTGAAGCATTCCGAGGTTAACACCTCATACAAACTATCGAGATGCCGAAACCTGGGCCAGTCAGGACCAAAGTTCACCACCTTGACTTGAGGCATCGAGTGTCGATGTTTGCTGTTTGAAATTGGGCTCTCCAGGATCTGCATTGCCAGAAACGTCTATGACCACAACGAGCTCCTGCTAACTTCTACAACGCACTTCAGACAAGACTAGGGTTGGAGTCTTGCCAGCCAGCAGCTTGGTAAGTGAAGTTTTGGTTATTTTCTTCCGGCGGCAATGCACTCCTGTTGAGCTCTATTCATTAATCTTATTGCTTAGGCCCTGTGTAAGCAATAAGTTAGTAAACTCACCCTTTACGAGGGGGATCGTAAAGTTTTAATTATCATCCGGAAGTTATTGAGCTATGTGTACGGAATTTTGCCAGTGTATTTAGTGGTCCTTATGTACAAGACAGAGCAAAATGAACTCTTTATGCCCTTTCTTGACTTTCCGCAGGTCGTTATTGTAGAAGTCTGTAGATTGCGTGGAAAACCACTGTCCCACTAGTTGAATGACGTCATTTTGTCGTTAAATCGCCGAACTCGCAATGCGTTTTTCATCTCAGGGAGCAACAGAATGCTACTTATGGCGAGATCGGGAGACGAGAGAAAAAACTGCAAGATTTCAAAGCCACAGTACCTTGATTTCTCAACCGCGACTTGACTAGGCTGGTGGTGCAGTGTCCGTATGGAAACGAACACCTTTGGTGAGCCCGCCGTACAGTCACCCTAGACATGAGTAGTTGGTCGTGAATAATTTTCCACACACTACCATAAGGAAGTCCAGTTTTCTTGATGATCATTGGGATGGTTTGCTCGCTTGTCTTCCAGTCCTTGGCTCGTCTGTGACGGACATGTGGCCAGTTTAGAAATTACTTTTCCACCTCACAACAATGTCATGTGACGGGAAATTATTCCCCTGAACAGCCATTATTTTATCATTAATTTGTTCACCTTCAAATGCAGGAACTCTATCTCGCTGCGGGTCTCAATCTTCTCCATCTTGAAGAGTACTGACATCTAGTACAAAGTGTAAAGAAACGAAAAGACACAAGGAGTTAATTTTTCCTCCATCACGTACACAAGGACCAGTAAATACACTGGCAAAATTTCATACACATAGCTGAATAACTTTCGGGTGATAATTAAAACTTTACGATCCCCCCCCACTTCGTATTTTGGAAACTGATGTATTATTTACCAATCTTTACCACCCCTGTTAAAGTATCAATGAGCTGCGCCACTAAACCTTCTCGATACTTACTCCCAGAATTCCCTTTGTACTTTATGTCTAGTTGGGATCAGGCGAATGCTGGGAGAGTACAATCTCCACAGTCCGGTACATTTAAAGGTTCAATTGGAGGCAACACAATACACAAGAATTGACCATTTAATGGTTTTATATACTTCATGGGATCGCCTAGGACATACGATAAAAGGAGTGTTGTTAACAATGCAAATAACATGCTGGAAGAAAAATGTGTTGTTATGAAATCTGTTTAAACAAATTGCTGAAGTCAACCAAAGGCTAAACAACTTCATTAAAAAATCTCACAAAAGTTCGAATGGACAAAGTTTTCTTATTTAAATCATAAAATGCCAAACTAAACATACAAAAATTTAGGCTACATTTTAGCCTATTGAGTAATTTAGTAATAACACTTATTTTTCAGTATTTTTATGAAAATTTGTACCACAACTGTTTGCAATTATTTTTGGCCTAATTATAAATAAATAAAAATCTACTGACAAAAAGTGACAATGTAACAGAAAAATAAGTCTTCCACACAAAACGTAAAGTTATGAATTACAATATTTTTTCACAAGTTCATAAAATAATATTTTGAAATAAATATTCTATTACACGCATTGTCTTAATTCAAAAGAACATTTGGAGGAAAGGAGTAAAATATTCTTGTCTGGAGCGACGTCAGAGTTCGCAGTGTAGGACGCGGGGCAAAAAGTATCTGTGTTTATTAGTTTTAGGATTTGTGTTCCCTAAATTCATTACTGTATTTTGGGAACGCACGAGGAACACAGCACTTGTTTTGAATGAAAACTTGTTTCTTGCAAATTATTTCTATGGTTTTCTTATGTTTTAAAGAACGGTGTTCTTGTCTTTCCTTCCTTAAAAAAATGCAATAAAATTACAGAAAATACTCCTATGCTTATGTTTATATTCAGGTACATTTGAGTAAGAAAATGATATATATATACACTTTAGGAATAAATACGAGTACTGATCTTGCCACACAAACACTTCCCACATAGCACTGTTTCTTGATTCAAGGTTGAAATTACCTTGATTTATCTTGTTCGGCTTGACGTGATACGACAAGTACAGTTCAAGCTTGATACAACATTGACTTTTGCTAGATAAAATATGCATGAACTTAGCAACCGATTTTCAAGCTTGATTATTCCTTGCCTAAACAAGGCACTTCGTGCCTTTGAAAAATCAAGCGATTCAAGCGTGATTTAACCTTTTTACTTGATACGACAAGCTTGTTGGCTTGCCGTTTCAAGGTCAAAACAAGCTTGATTCAAGATGGTTTTGCTGTGTGGATTGTAAAAAATGGTGGACGAATTGTGAGGAAAACTAAACTGACTATCGAGGAAAGACAAAATGATATCTTACTCAAATATTCCCTAACACATTTTAGGAATGTTCTTGCCTCTCCTTCCATCTTCAAAACTTTCAAACATATTCACAAATTTTGCATCAAAACCAAGCTTGCATCACATAGTTACTCGCGTTGATACAAATCATAATCAAACTACGTATGTAAGTATAAACTCTTCCAATTTGCCAAGGAGTTTCATCCTCTCATCCAGAACGTCTTGTGTAAATGCAAGTTCGTTCCGCTGATATAATTACACTCCCAAACTAATTTCGTTTGGTATTTTTCAATATTGTGACAAATACGCATTGTGCGCTACTAATTTATCAACTTCAAAAAACATTTTTTCAATACCAAACTTATGTAATTTTTGTTTGAAGATATTTAAGAAATAAAGATATAAGATCTGATCACCTTTCTTGACAATTCGGATCTTTTCTTTCTCAGCAGCGGATAAATTATGTCTCTGCTCAGCAGATCTTACATTGATACTGACAAATAGTCAGATCGATGGGTGCAAAAATTGCTCACATGATGATAAAAGCATGAAACTTAGTACAAATGTTCGAAACACTATTCTGAACATTTGTAGATGTGGAGCCATCGTGAAATGTATATACCATAGCAACGGTTGCTAGGCAACATAATAACATCATTATTTTGACCATTATTTTTATTTATTTTATATTATATACTTTCATTTCAACTGTCCCTGTTGTGTTTTAAACGATGACACTAAATATTGTGTATTTTTATTTACAAGTGATCGTAGAGTATAGAGCTTATTGATAAGGATTCAAAATGGCAACTGACTGGTCGAAATGTGCCCTTTGTCAACTGGACAGTAAAGAACCATTGACATGACCTACCGATACAGGTTATAAAACTATAGCAGAGAACATTATTTAGTTTAATGAACTTAACTTCATTCCAATCCAAGTAGATGTAGCACAATTCGACCATGGAAACGGTATTGAGTGCCTATTCAAGGAACAAAAAGCTAAGTGGCATAAATCATGTTATTTGAAATTTGGTACAATAAACTGCAGCGTGCCAAGAAGCGGAAGAGCAAATGTATTGAAGAAAATGAAACAATATTCATCGCAGTCTAAACTAATATTCACTAACAGCACTCCGAGTGATAGGGATATAGCTAGCAACAAGCATGTGGACAGTAAAAGCCGTGTTTGCTTCTTTTGTTCAAAAGGGGAACAGAAAGAGAAACTGCGTGAAGTTTGCACATTTCAACTAGATTACAGTGTGTAGAAGTGTGCCCAAAGGTTGCAGGACTAGCATCTTCTAGAAAAGCTGAGTTCAGGGGACCTTATCCCTCAAGAGGCAAAATACCACGTAAAATGCCTTGCTAATTTGTACAAGTCACGTGCTATGACACCACAGAAACCAGGTACATCAAAGGATGAAACATGCATTAGCAGAACTAATATCGTACATAGAGGAAGCAAGACATCACGACGATATTAAGGTTTTCAAATCTTCCAGATCTTACTAATCTATACGGCAATAGATTGCAGCAGCTTGGTGTGGATGTTACTACTCGGGTGAATAGCAAGCACCTTAAAGATCGTATCCTCATGCACCTTCCGGGGATGAACGCCTATAAAGAGGGAAGAGATGTGTTCCTAGCCTATGAAGAT
>JAGDQP010048228.1:1314-12606 GCA_022664845.1 Lepisma saccharinum
TAGCTTTCCATTAATTAGTTATGATGGGAATTCTATCAGTATTGAATTCAAAAACTATTACGTGAGCTATTTATCTCGAACATCATGTGTTATGTCTGCAAAGAAAATTAATCTTTTCTCATTTATTCCACTTACCTTTAAATTGAGTTCCACAGTAATTAACAATGATAATTATTTAGTATTCACGGACCCTTGAATGTAATTGTTTATTCAATTTATACTGAGTTGTTAACTTCAAAACTCCTCTCTTATTTCCATTCGCGATAGGCGCAACTTCGTTCCTCGAGCTTCTCCGAAATAAATGCAAACCCAGCCACATAGAATCTAATTATATCAATGAAGTAATAATCCATGAATTTCAATAGACCTCCTCGTATTCCACGAAATCACAACCGATTATGAAGGCCATTTTCTAACCACCATTTTCTAAAATCTCGATAACCACATATAATATACATTTTAAAATTTCAAATCTTCCACAGTATTCAATTGACGCTACCAATTGTGCCAGATAACGAACTGTAATTTGAAAGGATTTTGAAGGTGAATCATGGGGTCAGATAAAAGTTTTGTTACGAATTTAAAATGAGTAGCTTCAAATTACAAAGGAAATCAAATATAAATACGAACAAATTTTTCGTGGGTGTAGTGCACTGTCGATACAGATTTGTATTCGTGTTGGTTTCATCTGTTCGCTCGGGTGGCCAAAATTTGCATGTGCACAGACTTTGACATTATAATCATGATCGGAGCAAAACAAATATAATTCCTTTCTCCCCATCAATTGTTTGTTTCTTTGTTACAACTGAAACCAATCCTAGAAATGATATTCTTTCCTAAATTAAATTATTGTTTCAAAAACCCTGAAAATGCTTTACCGCACAGTTTGATAATTCTAAAATTCGAAAATGTGTAGTTTAAGAAAATAACTTTATAGCACGAGCTAAAGCAGAAATATTGCAGTATTTCTTTATTCAAAATTAATGGAAAATATGACCAAACGAAAAAAGGAAGGAAGGTAAATCTTATTAGAGATACTATTAACATTATATTTTTTCTAGATTCACGTAACATATAGCACCGGTATAAATTATTATAACATAACATACAACTGTTTACACTGTAATGCCTAAAGAAATAGTAAGTTTTATCAATTCTATTTTATTTACAAACACAACTCAGTAATACTGTATGATTTGAATTAAATACATTCGTTTGTTTATTTTTTTTACAAGCAAGTAATCTTTCATCTGAGCACAGTACTTAAATTAGACTAGTTTCCTTTCTAAACGTAAAGGTATTTCAACCCATTTATCATGTTGTTTTTTTAATTTGTTAATATTTGTAAGAGAAATCTAGAATTATTGAAAATATTTTTGTTTCGATTTACATTTAGTTAAATGTTGGCCACCAGGCGCCTCCCTACGTGGCGGATAGTGGAATACGAACCAGATATGCTGGGTACCGGAAATATTTCGGGCCGGACCAAAACCAGTGCTGCTGCCTCGGAGTTAGTAGACGGATCTCCAAAGGCTAGAGCAAAATAATCCCGAACAAAAGTATCATGCTAAAGGGATATGATAGTTAATCCCTTCACTATTACCAACCTGAGGATGAAGATGAATGACATCGGCAAGACTCAGAAATGGTAAGAGGATGGCATATTTCATGTTTTATTTATTGTGATGGCTCAAAGCTGACAAGTTTACACCGCTAATTCATGTCAAGAGATAGTACCAGATTCTTACTGGATTATTCTGGGGTAAAATATTCCAGAGGTAAACTAGCCACTCACTAGAATCTCCAGGCTGGTCCTGCATCACAGGGCTCCAAGAACAATTTATGGAAATACCTTACAATATGAACGTGAAAAGTACAAACGTTATATCAAAAAAGCGCTCTTTAGGTGGCGGTACCCGAGACGAGAAAGTACAGGCTGAAGATATTAGCGATACAGGAAGTTCGGGGGAGGGTCAGGAAAGCATTTAACGGGGAAAGTATACTTTATTCTACGAGAAAACACAATCCCATAAATTCGGAACAGGATTCCTAATTTTAATTAGTACCCTTCCTGCTGTTCAGAATATAGAATTCGTAAACGAAGGACTATCCTACGTTGTGATGCATAAAGCAATGGTACAACATGATTTTAATAAATGTCTATGCTCCGACCGACGCGTAGCGACGTGGCTAATAAAAACGATCAGGATACATTTTACGAGGAGCTATAAAGGTAGTATCGGCGATTACCAAAGCATAATACGAAAATCGTGTTGGGTGATTTCAACGCTAAAGTAGGAAGGAAGGAAAATCATTACCCTACTATAGGTAAATACAGTATTCATAAAATCCCATACAACAATGGAGAAAGACCGATAAGTTTCGTGATTTCGAAAAACCTACTAGTAAAGAGCACATATTTTCAGCACAAAGACATACTCAAATACATATTTGTATCTCTGGATGGCGAAACTCTCAACCAAATCAATTACATATTAGTAGACAGATAAAGATATACCAACATAGTGGTCATTAGGTCTTACAGAGGAGCGGAAAGTGACTGTGATCATCAGTTTGTGATCACAAAACACATTACAATCCTAGAAAGCAAAGGATCAATATTTATGGAATTCAAAGTTAAACGATTAGATAATCCAAGCCTAAAAGCAGATTACCAACTCGAAATCTCAAATAGGTTCAAAATCTTAGGCGAATCGACTAGTAATAAAGACAAAATTAATAGGGAATATGATATAACTGTGATGTAGGAGACAACTTATGATACAGTGAATGGCGCAGTGAAGGAACGTGCAGGTGAGAATGAACAGTAGAAAATCAAGCCTTTCTTTGATGATAAATGCCTCAAACATCATGAATAACGAAAACAAGCAAGTTAGCAATGAATAAGTAACAAAAGCAAAGTAAGTACCAAACGCTACGGTAACGCAAAAGGAAACGCCACATGTGGGTTCAGAATATCGTACTTAAAGAAATCAGGAGTTAGAGGAAACGGGAAGAAAAATAACATACGAGATCTATATAAAGAGGTAAATTCGTTAAGAAAAGGTTACCAGCCGAAGTTCGGGATGATTAGAAATGAATCCGGAGATCTACAAGCGGATCCAACTAAAATTATCGATATGAGGAGATGTTATTTCGACAAATTCGTAAATGTACACCACGAAGAACAAGCAGATAAATTTAAAATCTATATCGAAGAAGCAAGGATACCCGAATCTAGCGACATCGAGACCGAAATGTTGATAAAGAAATTTAGAATCAACTGCAGTAGACAATATTCTAGTCGAATTAATTAAGCCGGGACGAACGGCACTAATCAAGATGATCAAGGAACTGCATAGATTATCAAGGTGTTTTATGGATAAAGGAATATAAACCTCAATAAGAGTTCCGCTTAATAAAAAAAAGGCGATAAATCGGACTGTAATAATTATTGCGGAATCTCGTTACCCCCAACACGTTACAAAGTATTGAGTAAAATTCTGCTAGCTCGCCTAAGTATATACATAGATCAAATAATTGGACATCACCAAAGTGGATTTAGAACAAATAGGTCCACGTTGGATCAGATTTTCACCTTTAGACAAAACTTGGAGAAGAAGTGAGAATACAATGGGACAGTAAGCTAACATATATTCATTGATTTTAGAAGGCTTATGATTCTATCAAAGGTTAAATAATACACTTTCCTGGTAAAATGTGGAATTTGGAAAAAAAAACTTGTTCAATTTGTGAGGATTAGTCTCAGCGACCTCATAAGCAGAGTACGAATAAATAATAATGCCAGATAGTTTTAAGATTCGCAAAGGATTGAAACAAGATGAAGCCTTGTCACCACTACTGTTTAACCTTGCTTCAGAATGTGATTTTAAAGTGAAAGAGGACAATAATGGATTATCATTGAATGGTAAGGTGAACTGATCATGTACACCGAAATGTAAGTTAAATAGTGGACGGTATAAATGCATTACAAAGAAATACCGCTGCCTTAGTAGAAGCATGCGATAATTTGTCTACAGGTAAACATAGAAAAAACAAAATGCATGATAACAAGCCAATGCACTGGAAATGAAGGAAATAGATATATAACAATTAAGAATGAGAAAATAAAGTAAATCAATTTAAATACTTAGAAGCCTATGCAACAAGCAAAAAGCAGGTAATGGATGTTTCTATCTAATCTAGATTTTCAAAGCAATACATGTATTCTCAGTTCTCAGTGTATGTTCGCAGTTAGTTATTATTCCTGATGTTATAACTTAACTTGGGAACGCTGCTTGTATTTGTAACTCTAGTTTCAACATATGCCGTTACGTCGGGTATAACTACCAACTCTGTTTAGGCTATAAATATTCATATACATTCAAATAATTGTAAAGGGAAAAGAGAATAAATTGAAAAAGGAGAAGTAGATATTTTATTGCCGACTGGTCTGCTCTCTTTATTTAAGCAGCGAAATTATTTCTGCATCGAATGACTTCATTTTAATTGTTACTATTATATGGTACTTTTCCAAAATACATTTTCTCATTCAAACGAAAATCCGATAGACAGCCATTGATGATGACTAACAGAAAATACCTAGAGACAAATATATTTGAATTAAGGGCAATAGAATTACAACGGGATTAGGAAGAAAATTGTTTTTTCTAGCGATGAACTTCACAATTGTGCTGGAAACTATTTCTCCTTAATAACGAACGAGAAAAAAAGGACGAAAGAATTCAGATAGGCCTTTCCTCATAGTGGTTCACTTTTAATAAGAAAAATCTTCATTAACAACAACACAATTCTGCATTACTTCATGGAAACATACTGCGTGAATGAAAAAAATCTCCGATTGATGAATTGAGTGAACTAGTCAATGAAAAGAGATAAACATGTACGGTTGTGAAAAGTAATGCATGGTGAAAAGTAATGCATCATATTTTTTTTTCTGATTTAAACAAATATGTGCCTTTAAGTATCTTTTTGTTGTATGCATGACACCTATCTCTATTGCAAGTTTAAAACTGACCACTACAAAGGTCCCAGAGCTATAGCAAGGAACATGATGGCATGTAAAAACACTATATCGGTGTGGGTGATTCAGTAAGCGGTGATATAATTTTTAAGAACATGTCTGTCCCCATTGACATTCATCGACAAATGGAGGGTGTTTACGGGCGTGTGTTGGCATCAGTAATTTAAGATATTGGTAAGATATCCCTAGGGGAGTGAACTTTGACTTGTGTAATAACCAATGAAGTGGAAGGCAAACGCACTGTATCTAATTAATCACATCGCAACTGTGTTGATGAACTGATTCGGGAGAACCATCGCATCACACAGAAAAAGCTTGGTACGAAGTATGGCATATTGCGCGAGCGAGTGCAGATCATAAGTTCAGATGTGGGATGTGCAAATTATATATAGACTGGGTGTCGGCCAAGCTGACTCCTGCCACGAAACAGAACAGAATGGACATTTGAAAACAGTTGCTTCAGATGCATCAACATGAAAGTTATGAGTTCTTAAAAACATCCTCAGTTGCAATGGAAGTTGGATACACCACTTCAACCCTGAAAAGAAAAGAAGCTCAATGGAGTAATGCCACAAAAGATTGCCTTCCTAATAACGTTTAAGGCTGTGGAATCAGCAGCCCAAATCATGCTCACAGTCTTCTGAGAATTTCAAGTTGTAGTGTACATGAAATTCATGCCTCTGGGACGGCCATTGAGTCAGATTATTCAACATGACTATGCTCGCCTTCACGCTAGCACATTGTCAACTGCAAAGATTCATCGCCTTGGTTTTACTGTCCTACCTTATACTGCATACAGCCCAGATCTGACGTCATCCGCTTTTCATCTTTTTTCCGAAACTTAGGGAACACCTGAGGAGCTTTCAATTTGAATCGGACGATGCAGTGAAGCAGGAAATACGGCCGAGGTTCCGTTGTCGGAATGCAATTTTATACACTGATTGCAGTAAGAAACTGGTTACACGTTGTTAGAATTGTGTTTACTGCCATGGCAATTATGTGGAAAAATAATTATTCGGAGTTGAAGTTTTAAGTTCTAGTACGCGTAATATACCTGCTTTGTTTAATACCCATAGAAACAATTGCATGAGATAATGCAGTACGGGCAAATGTGTTTTTTTTTTATGAACAGGAAAAAACTTCGATAAAGTTGGATTTTGGTATACATGTTAATTTAACATTGCAGTTTAACGACTAAATTACAAATCAATCAATGGTAAACTTTGGTCGCCATTCGTATAAGAGTACCCAATTTATACTTTCGTATTTAAATTTGGAAAACAGAAATAAATTCATAGAAAGCTGGGTATCGGTACACATGTTAATTTGATCCTGCAGTTTACATCATCCTTGCCTGAGCTTTCCGTCGAGTTGGTTACAAAGTTGTTCCTTATGACAAAACACATTCGGCTAGTGAATACCTATTATTTCTGAATGAACCTCTCCCTGAATATGACACATTTAAAGACTTGGTGAGACCATACAGAAAGCTAAAGTAAAAAGATTTTTAAGCACTGTTGAACAACCCTTCCACTTAAAATCGACTATGTGTTGTGCTGCCATTCACAAAGGTGCAGAATTTGTTAAAAAAATGTTCATATAAGACTGAATCGATTTTAATTGAAGAGTACCGAAAAAAAGCTTTCTCGTAAAACACATGTTCTACTCTAACTCTTCCATTAACTCGTCCCCTATGTATTTCATAATCTTAAAACCCATATAACGTGGTGATTATTTTTGATCTTGAATCAAAACTTTATGAGTGTTAGCTGTCATTGTCTAGTACGAATTCCGAGTACAAACGCATGTGTTTAATGCACGTACCTTCAATTCTTAGTGCATTTTATGGGTTGCATCATATCTAGGTGTGGTCTGACAGAATTAGAGAGATTTATCGTTTCATTACTGTTGAGAAAGTGATGTCGAGAAATATTTTCCAGCTTAGAGTTCGTCCGTATTTTTAGGTATATATAACCTTAAACAAAATTATTTTAAATATCTTTGACTTCACGGACGGAAAAGGTCAACTACTCAAGCATAATTGTCTTGAAATCCTAAACTAATCCGCCCATTTGTGGCGAAATTCAAAGTAACCCAACATTGATTTCAATAACTAAAATAATCAAATACTAAATTAAAAGTGTTTCAGGAGCGCGATGTTGATTTAACTGTTTCCGAATAGTAACGATCGTAAGGCACAATTTTGTTGCAACTGAATATAGTTCCCGATTAGTGGCCATTTTCTATAAGCAAAATCGAATTAAATATATTTATGACACACGGCGCAAGTAGAAACAGAAATTTATGATTATTGATGATTCTTCGCAGTACGAAAAATCGAAAGATTGTAGTAAGATGTATGGACCGATTTGGTAATACAATAAACACATATGTGGTTCTTAAGAGGACCCCTCACTCCAACCCTCCATGTTGAACATTTTTCAAAGTATTTAAAAAACTAAGAGTATTATCAAATATGTAAATTCATAGCGCACTAGAACGTACGAATTACTATAAAATGTAATGGACAGCGATTTCGAGATCGTTGACGAGTGATACGGTTTCAAAGATTATGACGTCATATTTAATTGAAGTCTGAACACTCATTGACAAAGACTTCAATTAAATATGACGTCATAATCTTTGAAAACGTATCACTCCTCAATGGATAAGATTTCGAGATTGCTGTCCATTATATTTCACAGTAATTCGTAAGTGCTAGTGCGCTCTGTTATTACATTTTTTGATAGTGCTCTTAGTTTTTGAAATATTTTGAAAAGTGTTAAAAATAGGGGGGACTGGAGCGAGGAGCCCTCTTAAAGTCATCAAGCGGATTGCCGAGTTGAAGAGGATCAGAGGCACTTTCTTAGGTGATGGATAATTTCAGGTTCTATACTGCTGGATGTATGTAATTGGTTGGAAAATGTATGTGAAGTTTACTTCAAATTGCTGAATAACACGTTGATGCAAGAGACACTCGTTCGAAACGAAATTACACTGATATTCATTAACTCGACGAATGGTGTACAGAAAATCCATTTTTCGTTCTTTCCGAAAACCCTGCGAAAAGTACATGTTAATTGCTAATTGAATTCTCGGGGATTAAAAAAAATGAATTGGCATCATGGCTATAAAGTTGGGTGCAATATGATGAAGCCAAATGCTGGTGTCAAATGGCGAGTTGAAACTTCAAGTAGAAACCAAGTTCAAGCATTAGCAATAATCAACAATTCTTTGATATTCAAGCATCGTAAAAATTAAAAAAAAAAAAACGCGATGTATTAATATTAGTCCGCTTTATGGAGAAACAAATATTTTTTTTTGTCGTCTCTTTACTCTTAAGTGTGGATATACTTTAAGCCCCTCTTTGTAATGAGTTGAATAGTTTCTTTTTAATGGCTTAATGTTAAATGAAAATCGATTGAAAATAGTCAAACTTGTTTACCATGTAACGTTCAATTAATTTTACCTTTCAAATTTGGTTCTTTTCGGATCGAAGTGTACGGTTAACCTGCAATTTTAAAGTAACATATTTTTTGATGAACATTTACGTCGTTGCCAGTTTACTTTAAGTCAATAAAAGAGAAACGTCACTTTCGTTTGTCTCAGCATGACACCATGCTTGTTTGTGCTACGAACGAAGGACGACGTCTATGTAGGGTCTACATATAAAGGGAGAAACAGTAGTAGAAGTAGTTTGTTTTATTTTTAGTGCACACAAGATCTTGAAGAACATATTAAACGTGAGTAAAGTATTATAACTTATAGGAATTTACTGCAGTATATAAGGATACATTAAGTGGGTAAGTCTCGGGTCTCCATCCATCCTCATCGAGCAGCCATAGGTCAGTGGGAGAGTGTAGCCGCAGTACTTGGGAGTTCATGGGTTCGATTCCAGCGGCTGATCATCCTAATTGAGGTTTTTCCAAGGTTTTCCTTTGTCATGCCAGGCAAATGCCGGGATGGCACTTTCAATATTGACCCTGGCCGACACCTTCCTTTATCCTTTCCCCTCCCCTATCCCGTCCTGAACTTTAGATGTCTAAACGCCATAAATAAAAATTCAAATTTAAATGCCGTCCTTCCTCCTTCCCGACATACTGACGGAGGTTAGGTTACAGTAGGTGATCAACCACAGTATCAGGTTAAGAAATTTTCTGGTTATTTGGTATTATCAAACACTCCCTCATCCTTGTTAGGTATGCTCATCGATGACTTCTTCTTCCTCTCCATCACTTACTACGATTTCAAGGTTACAATCTGTACATGATACACCTTGATACTCTCTGCAGGCTACAGAACAATCCATACCATGTTTGCGACATGAGTGTCGTGTTGACGAGGAGTCACTTTTACAACTACAGCGAATCACGGAAAGTATGGCTCTGATGCTGGTTGTACGTCTGTTAGAACAGAAATGTATTGACCATTTTGTTCTCGCCAGCCCGTCTTTTGGTATCAAAGATGAATTTCCGAGACATTCCTGTACTTGAAAATACACGCGGAAGTTGTGATACTTCGCTCATGCTGATGTTGGTGGCAGTGATTGTGGATGTACTGACAATTTATTTCTAGCAACTTTAGCCGAGAAGTGCTTATATCGCAGTGAATCTAATGAATCTGAGTTGGCACCACCATAGACAGCGACTAAGCTCTTCTCCCCAGCTTCATTTATGTAGGACTGTTAAAAAATTTTGCATAGGCCACCAGTTCGGGTTGCTGCTCCAATAATTTTAATGTGTTACCTTTTCCAGTGTTGAAGAGTTGCGACGTTGTGTCACAGCCCAGCAGAGCAGGCATGGATGAAAGACTGCATACGATGTCCTCTTCAAGTCCTTCATTAGCTGCTTTGATACCCCATATTCTATGTTTGTGATTATTGGACCTCTGATTCGGCTGGAAAAGTACAGTATGGTCATTGACGCTTACACAGTAGCAAAGGAGTACTAGAATATCCGTCATCTGCAATTACAGTTATATTTTGTTTTTAAGTTGCTACTGAAGCGGATTTCACAATCTCGAGTGGAGAACCTCATAACTAGATTCTTCAAATTTATTGCTTGTCAAATGTAAAAATCGCTGTTTGTTATTCTGATTACCTAAGAAATCGTTTTTCTTAAGATGGAGTGTGGTTTCTGGCTTGAGGTAAACATCAAGTGTCCGATGCCCTTTCCATCTTATATGAGTAGCATATTTTATGGTTGGTTCCCCAGAATGTACATCAAATACAATAATTGCTTCCTTATAGCGACGTTTAACATACATGAGGTAAGCAGTTCAAAGTTCAGAAATAGGAAAACACGGTGTAGTAGAGCACCTCCGTCAAGAACGTACAATTAATCTAATGCATTTACCTCCATTTCTTTCTGTGTTGACTGTAAATTGGATGAGATGGCATCAGCCAACGCCGCTTTGTTAGCTTTTCTAGGAAGATGTGAAGCATCAAACAAGGAAGTTGGGAAGCTGCAAAGCTCGTATTTGAATAGATCTTCAGAGATGTTTCCCTGTGATGAAGCAAGAATAGTCAAGCGCTGGAATAGAAGATGAGAATCGAAGTGAATTGTGTCCTCTTGCACTGAAATACTAGTTTTGATTCCCATTATTACTGACTGCTGTTTTCGTTTAAATGGATAGTCCCAAACCTGCTTTCCATGCATAGACTTAATAATCGCAAGCCCGATTCTGAAACTTTATCCCCGTTTACCGGGTCTGGTGCAACCTTACCTGATGTTAAGCTCGGAGTGAACAATCCACCTCAAAGGGATTCATAGGAAGAAATGCATAAGTTTCTCGAAATCTAGCGTGTCCCGCATTTGTCTTGCACTGGAAACTTCCTTACGTTGATCAGTCTTGACTTCAGTAAACTCTTGCACTGCGCTGTTGACTTCACCACACAGCACCATTGATTGCACCCACAATTATCGTTGGGCTTCTGTCATTCCTCTTCCTCGTGTGAGGCCCCCGGATCCTTTCATAGTTCTCATTAGCACCTGTTCAATAACTAAATCCGTGGACAGCCCAGCCTAGAATTGGTTCGGTTGACGTACGACATGAAATCCTTCCACGAATTTTCTGTGAATATGTAGTTGAGTACTAGGAAGTCTCTGCATACTTTGAAGAAATATGTAAACGCATTTTGAGTTCAGATTATTACCAGCTGCCGCAAAGTATGGAAGCATATCTTTTAGGCTTGGGAGGGGTAGAACCCAGTGTCCAGTTCTTTCTGAAGAAATGAAATATTTTAGAAT
>JAGDQP010048229.1:0-12484 GCA_022664845.1 Lepisma saccharinum
CCTTTTCTTTTCACTGTCACATTATCGCTACCTGAAAACACATTTTATATAAGAACGCAATCAACGTTTGCTTCTTCACAATTTGCCACATGAGCTAATTTTATAAGTTAAACAAAGAAACATAAGGTACTTACCCAAGTGCAGAATCAAAAGATTCTGTTCCCATTCGTCTGAACTTTGATCCACGAAAGATCGCGGAACTCCTGCGCGTAATTATTTATTTTACAATCAATTACTATTAAACTACACGAAGAACAATTTTCCCTTTATAAGGTGGAATATCATACCCATGTGAAAAGTTTACGATGATCACAGAAAAGAAGACATATCGAACAAAATGCTGCTTCAGCACGTGAACGAAAGCTCAATGTCAACATCACTAGCTTAAATAATGAATAGCATGAACAAGTTAAAAATATATTGCATATTATACGTATAAATAATTATAAGTTATTGTTTTAAAAAAAGAAAGAAAATATATTTATTAAACACTAGTTAGCTTTTAAGATCAAATTTTAAGGCACATTTTTTCATTCTTTTCTAGAAAGAAAACATGATTGATAACAGCATTACCATTACAACCCTAGTCCTTGCCATAAGGACGACAGCATTGCAAACCGACAACTATCACGAAATCAGTTTACCCCAGTTTGGAACTATATTGACGAATAAGGGAATAGCAGTCACCTCACATACAGACGTTTTCATCGCAGTAAGATCCAATTTGAACCTAAAGACCACCCATCCTACTAAACAGAACTGTGCTGAATGGAATACGATCAGAAAAGAAATTAAAAATGCCGGGAAGCAATTCTTTCGAAATATTGAAGACACAATTCCGTGCCATTTTAAAATGTATGCAACATAAGCAATTTCATGTGTAAACAATACACGTTCTAAGCGCAACATGTTCAGTTTCCTTTTAGGACTAGGATATTTCGGACTGTGAATAGCAAATATGGTCCAACAGCATAGACTGGCGTCATCAGCAGAACAACTTCGTCAACAAAAGAATTTTTTAACTCCTGAGATGAACACCATTAGAGACAACCTTAGGAAATTAAAATCGTGAAAAACGTGGTCATATAAGTGAAGAACGCATTCCTTGGGCTCCAGACAGGATTACTAAAAAGTTTATGTGAGTGGGTACAGGAAAAAAGAAAACTGGGCGCCCTGTACGCCCATTCCCTCGCAGAAAGCGAAATAAAACCATTTATATCTAGCGTGGCCACTAATGAACTTAGTCTACAAATCCTATCGGAAACGCAAGCTCTTAAATTTCATTTCAAAGAACATATAAATCAGAAAGCGGCATATTTCACAGCAAACGATACGAAAATACAAAAATCCTTCTATCTGTTTTCATTAGAACCAGTTAGAACATATCATTTTCAAAGATATGATCCTACCCCCAAAATTACAAGTCAAAACCGCTACACGCCATTTGAATTTAAATAATACCGAAGCATTACCACTTTTAATAGAAAATACTACGTACAACAGCTGCATCTGCTCGTCAAACAACTAGATTCTATTAAACTCCAGAATAGAAGTATCAAACATTTAGAATATAATTTTGATAATAATATTTTGCTGATTATTACTATAACTGTAGTACTATTTTGCATTATCTTAATAGAATTAAGCTGCATGTTTTTATAATGATCCGTAAAATTAAAACTTTAGAGAAACGCATTATAATCAGAATAATGATCATGAAAGGTTCTTTTCCCCTTTATCTCGTTTCAGAAAAATACAAAGATCCTCCTGATAGTCGCTAGCATGGACTTAACATGTATTCTATAGCTATCCTAGTAATAATATTTGTCAAGTAATATAGATTAAACAGAGATAAGATATTTAAGGTTAAAACTCAGATTGCTAAGTCTCATCCATCGTTTTCTTTAAGCTCTAAATATATTTATTCACCTTATCTACTATACTTAACGAAAACACTCAAGAAACTTCTTTTTCTCTCCCTAAGAATCTTCATATCATATATACGAAACCCCTTTTTATCCAGCTGTACAGATTAAAGACTAAGCTACAAGCCAAACCATAGTTACAATTCCAACGCCACCTTCACCAATACTTTCTAAACAAGAAGAAAACATGAAGCAAACTCCAATACTTAACGCTTCTCCGACAGACCAACTTTTTATTTTCACTAGCTTCCACGTCACAGACCCAACGTTTAAGTCTCCTAGTATAAAACCAGCGTTCCAACTAATAGCCAGAGTTCAACATACGACAAGCCAGACATTATCTGATCCCAGCCATAACCATATCCATCAACACCAGTCCAGGACGAAAAAGCAAGAAGCTATTCCAAAGGAAATTCCAGCTTCAAAAAAAGACGTGACACAGAAAAACATAAGAAACTACCAGCTATTGGCATCCTCCAATACGTATTTTGTGCAAGCCACCGCTCTTTTTTCCTACCACTGACGCTAATGACCCACTATCTCGTTTCCAAGACTCAACATACACACCTCAATACTTTAGTGGATACACTGTTTCTCTTATTTGCAATGGACAACAAGCACCCTTTATAGTGACACTTCATATTTAAGTGTATATACGCATTTACAAACTGCACATATTCGCAGAATTATAAACCTCCTTACAGAAGATGCATATTCATTTTATTTTTTCATTATTTTACAAGGTGGCATGTGGCAACTGTATTTCTGATTGTGCTACATTTTTTTTCTTTTGTGGTATAATAATTAAGTGTATAATAATATAAGTGTATATTAATTAACCAACTACTTTTTCCTCTCAGTGTTCTCGGTGTATGGTGCTACATCAAGTGTATACAATGGATGTATTTATATTATTATACGAACTTCGTGTGCTACAACAGTATTTACGAAATTATTTAAAGTTGGGGGGCACTTAACGCCCCCACAGCACATCTCACTCATCGAACCCAGTAACAAGAAATTAATTCATGAAAGACAGTTATGAAGACTGCTTCGCTAGAATCTCATACAAAGGAACATTGACACTATCAGATCATTTCATCAACTTATAAAAACAAGTTGCATAGGGCAAAATGAATATAACAAACAAACAGGATATTGTAAAACTGTTATTTAAGCATATGTTATGTAACGATTACAGCAATGACTTTTCCAGGGCATCTCAATTCCACGGGCCATCGTGGCGCGCTGACCAGTGGAATTCCAGAGAGTGCCTATGCACCCAGAATTGGGAAAAGAAGGTGTAAAGTGAAATCTTGGTACTCCAAAAGAACAGTTCTAGAGTTACCTACGATATAGGAACATCGAACAGTACCAAGTGTATATACTACCATTATAGAAGTATTCCTGTGGTCTATCCGGTAAGTCGGAACACGCTGTAAAATGTATTCCAATTACTTATGGTACTACTATTTCCACATATTCACCCGCCTCATAAAGAATGAACTCCTTAGGGGTCATAGATTCCTTGTACCCCAGGGGGTTTGGAAAATTGATTTGCCCTAAAATTAATGAGTTTGAGATTTTCTTCCAAGCCAATAATCGCAAACCGCTTCTTTCGAAATCACGACGTTGCTTTTGCGCTACAACCAATAAATTTAGATATTGCAATTTGAAATTCGTCAGATTTGTGTTATATTTATATCTTGACTTAAATAAGGTACATATGTTTATAAGACTATAACATAAACGATATCTATAAAACGAAGCATATAAAAATAACGTACTTTGTATGATTTAACTCACATGTGAAATCTAAATTTACTTTTTTCACTACGAATTAAAAAAGCATATCCTAATGTCATTTCACCACAGTGATGAACCCTTCTATACAAAATGAAAGAGCAATTACGTAGAGTGATAAAACATTTACCTCATCATTAGCAACAGCAATACCCATCTTCTCTTCCTCTATTTTTATTTGTGGTTCCATAGGGATGAAGTCATCTGTATATCCATCGTAGAAAGACATTCCTTTCTCAATACAAGTATCATCAATATTGATCTTCTCATCCTTTATCTCTATAGGTTGTTGTGTGATGTTGTAGTCGCCTGTATATCTGTCACTACAATCCATCATTAGCACTCCATTCTCATTATCAGTGTCAATAATTTCAATTATTTCCTCCTTTATTTTTATTAGTTGTTGTGTGGCGTTTAACTCGTTAGAAGCCATCACTGACTCTTATTTCAATACATGCAATATAAGTAGTTGCAATTGTCGTACTACTGCTCCACACCAAAACTTAAGCAAATTCCAAAGATCATCCAGTTTAAGGATCACTGGAAAAGAAAAATCTATAAATGTATTTCCTTGTAATTATCGTTTAAATACTAGTTTGAAAACAGCCACTTCTTTCTGAAACAATATACTGTAACAAAGTTGCCATAGATTACTAATGGCTAAGTGGCTCTTCTATGTTAATTAGTTGATAAAATGTAAAAGTTTGTCACTTACTTGCATATGCAATTTATTGTGGATGAGATGTAGACTTTGGAGAGTGGTACAAATACGCCACTGTTTTCGAGCCAGACGGGAAAACAGCAAAGGTAAGTAACACATTCCGTAAAATCCTGCCCACAAATAACGAGGGGCACTTGTTGATCAAGCCAAAAGGTCTACAAAAGACTTAACACAGACAGAAATGTCAAAATCAGAGTCTTTTGTCATAGACCTTACCAGCATGAGATCTGTCGAAGCCTAGGCAGGTCCAGATCAGAGCCGGTCCAGCATATTAAGGTTCAATGTTTAGGTGTCATTTGTTAGAATAGCGTGCCAGCTAGGTACGAAATTCGAGTCATCACCATTACGCTCGGAGACAGATCTCTGGATTGAATCCCGCGTGGTCCACACACACTGGGTGAGTTCTGAATTCCTATGTCTGAGAACGTACATGTGGATCCAAGAAATCAAGGGAGTGCATATTTTAATGACACCTTATTCATATTTAAAATATTGGTAATCTCTTGTATGTAACCCTAAACACAAAAACATACGTAACACAAAAAATCATATTTTCTACATGGACATATTGAAGTTCAAAGTTTATTTGTGCAAAATATGCAAATTTTGTGTCGCATAGATTTCTAGTTATATATAGAAGATTACCTTCATTTTTTAAAAATTGAAAATGCACTAACACTCCTTGACTTCTAGGGGTCAACTTATGCTAGTGGGAACTATTTTTCAACACTTCGCAGTTAGACCCTTTGTACACATGGGTTTAATAAAACACCCATTTTGATACAACCTTTGCGTTGTCATTTGTTGTTTCATAGTGCTCGGAATTTCCTTTAATGTCTGCCGAGCTACGCAAAGTACCCCTGGTACCAAACTTGTCTGTTACAGTAGGAAGTAGCTTTTAAGTTTCACACTAGGCAACTGCGCGCAGGTACAACCGCCCCGACCTCGATTTGTTTGGGGGCAATATGATATAGGCACGGGTATTTTTTGTTTCTACACTTCGTTTAAGCACTAGGGTTAAAAAAAACCACCCACCTTGCGTAAGTTTCTTTGACGGTTTTAATATGTCTCTATTGTGAAGAACGTACCTGGATACTCATGTAAGACTCGCTTAGCTTTAATAGTTGTATAAAAGTGGATGCTCTATGAGCATTATTTCTTATACTGGCATGAAAACTACGCAGATGCATTAAAGATACGAGAGGTTTTCTACAAAAATGCATAAGAACTTTAATATTGAATTTCAACAGAACTGAATATACCGGAGGAATGTCGGTAGCGAGATTGTACCTTAATCATAGCACATGGTGATTCTAAATTGTCACAACAATACTGAAGTACCCTTACATCAATACCAAAGCAGAGACAGAATACACAGATATACCATAATACATAAAGATCTCAACTAACCTGAATTTACTTGATTCCTGACCATGACATGTTGGTATTATTTGAGCACGCTTCGTGTATCTTATTTAAGTTCAATTCCAAGAGACGTAATCAGAATAAACTTTCACTGCTGATAAACAATGTTCGTATTCACTGAATATTAATAAAGAATGTGCGATTCTAAAGTTCCATATTATAATTGTCCAATTGAAGAATTCGTTGTCTTTTAAACTGTTAAAGTCCGAAATGCTCTTTCCGAGATACAGTCTTAAATGACGCCAATCCAAAGGCTTTGAATAGAAACCATAACAGATACAACTCCGTGTAACGATGGTAGAAGACTGCCTAAAGAAAGCTTGAAGTCTGTGCTTTTATTATTTCCTAATTTTGCTTCTCACATTCCGTTCCCATCAACACCATGTGTGTTACCATTGAAGAATTTGGGGGAATGGAATGAAGGGTTCTCACTTCCTGTTCGTTATACTTTGGTATTTTTTTCTAAAGTATCCTTGGGTCTGATCACGATTTCCACATTGCACAAACTACTTTATTAATTGTTCGTCTCTGAAACCTTGGCTCTGATCACGTATATTAAATACCTATCTTGGAATATCCATCTGCTCTTTGTTTAAAATAAACGGATGTATTTTAAATAACAACTATTTTACCTCCGTGCTCGCCTCACAGTTAAAAGTAGAAAACAATTCTACAATATGTTTCTAACGTAACTTTCGCTGATATATTGACCTTTTATTGTTATTATTTCTCTGCTTTTGGAACTTATATTAACATTATGTCTCAACACCTGTTTGGAATACTTCCAAACTTACATAACTAACATTTCCGTCCGTTATATTCCATGTACCATATTTATACACATTTTGTCTACTTGTATATTTTAAAATCTTTCATTTTACATTTTGGAATATATTTGGATAGTTTTTATACCATTATATATTAACGCTATTACACTATGTGTAATATTTGTAAGTTAATTGGTTGCCCTATATATATCTTGGCCTGATGGGAACTCGTCACTCAGATCACCGGTTTTTGACACGTTCACGAGTGACACAAAACGAGACATATTAAGGCACAATTATTAGATGTACTAGATTAGCCATTTCGTTTTCCTAAGGACTATGCAAGTTCTACAACTTTTAAAATGACGAAAAATGATCTACCCAATTCTCCACAAAAGGCAATTAATTTGCAGAACAGATAGTTTTGCTCCGAATCCCGAAAACCTTTTCAGGTTTAGATCCGAGTACAGTAGACAATTTATTCCTTGCTTCTGATAACTTAGCAACACAGTTTGGTTGGTCTGGAGAAAAAACTAAATCTGCTCTTCCTTCGTTTTTAATAGAACGTGCTCTAATTATCACTATACAATCTCTCGTAGAGCCAACTTTGCTAACAAGACATATTCCGACATCAAGCAGCAGTTCTTGACGTTTTTAAAGATGGATTTCCTAATTAAGAACGGATGAGTTATTAGTTCATGTAATAAAGAGAAGTCAGGAGAACAGATGTACGTAAGTCAAGGACTAACCAACCTTAAGCGTGAGACGAGGTAATCCAAAACATGGGTAAAAATTACTACGCGCTTACGGAGAGAATACGCGAAGAACTTGAACTCACCGTTCTAATGAACCATACAGTCGATCACTGACCGGCCATGTCATATAATCTATCGCTCTTTCCGATACGCTGTATCTGCCAGCACATTCTTCTACACTTAACAATTCTGTGGCGTCGTATTTATAACAACATATATCTCAACCGGTTATAAAGAGATGTTTTGGTCTGCCATATGCGGCAGGTACTTCATCCACGGCTAAAATTCAACGGCTGCCACTTCTTTGGCACAACCCCATCCAGTCTCTATGAACTAGGCATCCGCCAAACACAAGTTTGGATAAGTTACAAAAAGGGATAGAACGTTTTAAGGGCATGGTCCAGCAGGCCCAAACTTCCAAGGTACCTTCCCAGTCTTCAAATCCTGCTTCCGCTGGTGATACCGTTGATGCATTGTGTTTAAAATTGTCGCACCTAGTTCTGCAGTTTGAATACAGTAGTAAATCCACCAAGAACAACCGTAACAGGAATACGAAAAATTATCTTTGAAATAACGCTCCACGAAACAGTAATAGGGAAAATTTATCTGATAAAGGATCGATAATTTGTCACAGGTGCCACTTTTAAAATCATCTTGCCAAAAGCTGCCAGCAAAGAAATAACATTAATAACAACAGAAACCCTTATACAAATCGGGAAACTGGAAACGTATTATTTCGGTACGGGACAATGACTTGAAAATAAAGATCTTTTTATCCGATGACAGTGGGTTATAATTTTTCTTTTATGACGGTCCAATCCATAGCAGCCGTGCTAATTATTGATCGATAAAGGCGCACGGTGCAGCCTTTTCCCCTCCCATTTACCCAAAATTTGCAATGAGGCTACATATTCAATCGTCGTTAAAGGGTATAGTCGAGAATATTATAGTTAGTACTGAATTGCGTTGGTAAGCATGAAGACTAATGTCGTTTCGCCATCCATATTGATTGTGCTTTTTAGACAAGAACTACGGGTCATAAAGGACCTACAGTTTCAATAAGCATCAGACGATCATAAATCGAACGAATTAAGGACTAGGCGCTTTTGCTCTGCATTTAATTCGGTTTTCTAAATACCGCCACGAAATTGTCATTGGCAATGTTTTCCAACCGTTATTGTTACGGACCAACCAAAGATAGTGCCACTCGTAAGATTATAATTAAAACTAAGGTGTCATTTTCTGTACCCGTGAAAATTTCAAAGGGAAAGATGAGCATTTAATTTTGGATCCTAATGAGGACACTCTAGGGACAGTTGGATCACGGTTCGTGTCCACCATCGTTTCCGGTCGTATTCTACAATGGTACTGTTTAATTCCACTGACGAGACAGTAAGGATTTTCCGGTATGGTGCCATAGAAACGCCTGTTCCTTACGAAATTGTAGCTACCTTTAGTATAGACGATCAGGGGGACCTTCGCCAGCATTCGTAACCCCATCGTAGATCACACCAACACAAAAAGAAGATAAAGAAATTCACAAGCATCATTATTTCCATTCACGGCTAGCAAACCTTGAAATTATTCAGTGCAAACCCGGTTGGATAAACGAACAAAACGAGCAGTTAAATAATTTTAATTCAGATTTCTTTATGCATTTTACTGATCATCGTCTTGTTTGGGATGACGGCACTGTAAAGTAACTGTATCGATGTGGGAGACAACCCAACCGTCAGTGATAGTTTTCCCACCCACTTTAGACCAGAAATTGAAAAACAATTCGAAAATTTGTGAACAAAAAATGATAGAAAAATTGAGAGTTCTGAACGGGATAATAAGTCATGCTGGTGAAGAAAGACACGGTAAATTGTTTAGATTTACCTGTGATTTGAGAGCGGTGAACCAGACTGTAAAGCCAATAAGAACCATATTTAGGAACGTTGAGGAAATCCTAGTTTGAAATTGGATTTGAATTTTATTTGTAAGGCATTTAAGCTCACAATCGCGTCTTGTGGGCAATGTTAATAAACTGCCCGCCCCACGGCGATAAAAAAGTCTTCATCAGGTTTGAGCAATTATCAGAAGGGATACCATCATCAGCTTTGAGCATCCAGATACGGACGATCTGGTCTCACACGTATCATCCTGATCTCAAACAATGAGACTACTGGAAGTTCTTTTTCTCCGCATTCGATACGCAAACCTCCGTTTCAATTCCTCAAAATGTTTCAATATTTTTTCTAAATTACAGATATTTTGAAACATTATTTCCGGTGAGTCCGTGGAAATTTCCCCAAAATTGGGATTTCCCACTGCAATAGGTAGTTTTAAAAATACACGCGCGAATAAAATAATCCAAACCACTCCTCCCAAAAGGGAGCTGACCTTAAATGAGTAGGTTGAAAACAATTAGGCATATCAAACCATAGAGGCTAAAGTAATTTTGAGAAATCGGAGTGCTTGCAAAAACTAAAATAAAGCAAGATGTAGGAAACAAGCGCTACAAACAACCACTACTCAATTAACCGGGAAATTTGAAGAGATGTCTGGTGTCTGGTGTCTGAGATTTCACCCCCAGTTTTTGATTCCGAATATCATCTCAACCAGCACTTTTTGTATGTTTATTCAAACACGAAGATGAAAACCTACAGCTAACAACTAGCTTCAGGATCCCCTTGCTTAATTTTAAAAAACTAACACTTCAAACAACTACAGAAAATACAAGAAATGAAACTCAAACATAAGAATAAGAGTACAACCATTTTGGGAGTCAAAACCAAATCTGCTCCACTAGGCAGCACTGAGGAACATTGTAAGAAAAAGTAAACGCTAATTACCCCTATGCAGAATCCAACTTATATCCTAAACGAACGTGACTCAAAAATAATATTGCGTTAGTGACCCACTAGAAAGACATGATTGCCTACAAAAAATAGAAACTTATCACTAAAAATCTACAGGTAAAAGTTAAATATTGATGAGTGGAATTTCGCAGGAATATTTAATTCTACGATAGTGGAAAGCGGACCCTTCGCCTAGAGTGGATTTTCTTCGGAAAAGGGGATGGAAAAATCCTGCGGGAAAATATGTGATCAAAGTTAGCTCTTTCCGATGAAAATGAAATGTTTTCAAGATGAACATCCAATCGAGGTCCATGGGAATTTTTACTTCTTACAGATCAATTTCATCTTTAAAAATGAAAGCCACTCAATTCTTTATTTTCTTCAGGTTCTTCGTAAATGCAATATTCATCTTCCAAAACTGAAAAACACTATGAGCATAGAGAAAAGTTTAAGTTTGTAGTTGACAAACAAATGTAAAATTTGGGTCCTAACCAAAATGTATATGCTCCAAAGAAAAGTTTGATCAAACTAAGTGAATTGTCAAACAAGCAAAATGGTATGATACTCCTAACCAAGGATATAATTCGGGTCCCACTATTGTCATTGATTTAATAGTCAAGGGTCTAAAGAATATAAAAATATATTTCAAAATGTAAATGCAAAAAGTTTAAAAATGTACAAGATTATTAAATGTATAGAAATGTGTTATAAGGAATAGAACGGAGGAAAAGGCTAATTACGTAATATATAAACTATTCAAAAAAGGTGTTATAACAGGATGTTAATATGAATCAAAAAAGCACAATATCATAATTAAAGATCAATATGGCAAGGAAGGTATGTTGTTAGATGCAAGTGTTAGATTGTTTGGTCATTGGAATGTGAGAAAATCAAAGAGCGGAATTGAGATGACATCCGTTTAAGTCATAAACAGCAGGTGGATTCCCAGTTTGGTATGTTGGACACGTGATCAGAGGACAAGATTCAAGCAAAAACAATTAATAAAGTAATGTGTACCAGATGTTTAAAATCAAGGATAAAATTAGTGAATATTGAAACAAACAGGAAATCATAACCTTCAACCAAGTCAATTTTTTACATTCCTGAATATCGACACAGGTGTTGTTGAGAATGGAGAGTGACCAACCAAAATTAGAAAAGAATAAAAGCATAGACTTCAAGACTTCTTTAGACATTCTTCTACCGTCGTTACACTGAGTTGTTTCGGTTACGGTCATTAGTTATAATCTTTGGTTCGGCGTCAGTAAAGTTAAGACAGTATCCAGGCAAGATCATTTCGGGCTTTAACTGTTTAAAAGACTATAACTTCTTCAATTGAACAATGCAAATATAGAACTTCAGTAGTGCACAGTCTTTATTTATATTCAGTGAAAACTAACATTATTTACCAACAGTGAAAGTCTATACTGATTACGTATCTTGGAATTGAACATTTAATAAGATATTCGAAGCGTGCTCAATTTATAACAACTTCTCATGTCCAACAATCAAGTAAATGCAGGTCAGTTGAGTTCTTTATATTGTAGGGTATATTTGTGAATTCTCTCGGCTTTGGTATTGATGTAAGAATACTTCAGTATTGTTGTAACAACTAAGAAGCACCATGTGCAGTTTAAGGTACGATTTAAATACCTACTTTCCTCCGCGATATTCAGATTTGAATTAATTCAATATTAAAATTCTTATGCAGTTTTATGTAAAATCCTGTCGTATCATTCATGCATCTGCGGGAGAGGAGCACCTGATGCTCATCTCTAATAGAGATACAATGCTCATAGAGCATCCCCCTCATTTTATAACTAGTAAAGCTAAGCGAGTATGAAGGAATCATCAATAATATGCGAGTTTTTCGTTCCATCCATATGAAACTCTCATATTTTTTTAAAAAAATGTAAAAAATAGAATGTGTAGCGATTTATTTTAGACTGAGAAAAATTGTATTTTTTCTGTACTCACTTTTAATTAAACGAAATTAACTTCACAGTGGCGCATCGTCATTCGTACCAGATAAGCCTTGCGGTAAAAATGGCGGATAACTATCTTGAATAATCCCCATGATGTGTTGTGAACCTTTCAATTTTTTTCAGTTTTGAAGACTAGTAACATCTGCAAAGAGTCGCAATTTAATTTCAAAAGTTTACATTTTCTATCGAAAGCTAGATTATTTCGTTAAAAACCACTCTTCTCGAATGGAATTCAATACTTTCTCGTCGAACAAAAGACG
>JAGDQP010048230.1:2685-14808 GCA_022664845.1 Lepisma saccharinum
GTAGTAGTAGTAGTAGTAGTAGTAGTAGTAGTAGTAGTAAAAACAACTTTGATAAACTTTCTTTGGTATGGGCCACTCTAGTAACTTTTGACTTCGGCCCGTCACGATTATCCGTCACATTCTAGTTAAAAACCACAATCACTAACATCCATGCCCCAGCCGGGATTTGAACCCGGGACCTTTGAGACGCTGGCCTAACGCCTTAGACCGCGCGGCTACCTTGTCGACACTAATAGTACTAGTGGTATTAATAATGAATGCTATGGCATTGACATTATTATTATTACTATAGCAATAATAGTAAGTAGCTTGTGATATTTGGAGACCTCTGATATGAAATTTGAATATATTCGATGTTAAGCTTTCTCCCCTGTTATTTTTCTTAAACTAAATGATTTCTGCATAAGAAACTAGGCGAAATGGTTTGCGTTGTGACTATGATGTTTTCATTATACGAAGTAGCTTGTGATATTTGGCGAATTCCAATATTTTTATTTGTACTATTACTTTCATTAGTACTACTGCTACTACTCATAATAATAATAATGCCATAGAATTCATTACTATTACTACTACAAAATTATAAATATTAACTAAAGGTAGTTTGCAACACTGATGCTCAAAGTTCTTCAAAAGGTTCTGGCGACGAGCCTACTACTTTTTGAACTCGTTGCTGTTAGACGCGATGCCAAGTTCACAGTCGTAACAAAATGCACATACGTGGTATTCACTTTCCCTACGACGTTATTCTGTTGTGACAATCACATTTGAATATTATTTTGATCACTTCAGTTAGGTTTTAGGCTTATCATGTAGAGAACTAAAAATTATCAAGCAGATTTATAGGAAAAAAATGGTTTGTGTCAATGTCGTATGATAAACCAGTACGGAGATATTAATTTTTTGTAAACTACTGCAAAAATGGCGGTCATTAATTAATAGATTGGGATAGAAATACAAGAATACCCGTTTTGAACTATTCTAAGTATTATTATTATTATTTGAAAGAGGTTGATTAACCAAGCTGAACGATTTCAGATGGACTGGCCTGTAATTTGTACAAGATCGCTAAAACCTCTCTGTCTTATCCGTAGTTTGCAACACTGTGGTGTGTGCTTTAAGTATGTTGTTTATCATCGCTAGACGATGTAAAATATTCAATAACACGACGAACTGCCATTTGAAGAATTTAAACTTTATACCTAGTCGGCAACACTGACAAACATCGTGTTTTCACTCATGTCCACCATGTTGCTAGAAACAAATTTCTGGCAATGGAATTTTCATTCAATGACTCGTTTCTGGCTTAGAGAATTATTAATTTCCTCCCATTACTAGGCGTCGATTTTGGACTCAAAGTTGGAAACGAAAACTAAGCGAAATTTTACCCATGTTCAAAGGACTTCCTTTTTTTTTTTTTTTTACTTGTTTCGATACCAGAAATCACCTCCCGTAAGTTCCGTCCTTTATTCTGAAATACTGTGGATATATTATTTATTTAACTTCTGTGAATTTCGAGGTTTCGGCACCCACCCCCAATTCCCTTGTCCATCGCACCTTAAATTTTGGCATTCTCCATATCTCACTATCCTGTATCAGATGCACTATGTTTGATTAGGATCTCAGCGACAACATATCGTGACCCTCTCTTGTGAGATCTAGAGGGTACAGACGGAGAAAACTAAGCGATTTAAAAGGGCCTGCCTCTGTTAGGGGCAAACTGAAAATTCTCTTCACCCTTTCGGACCACGACGAATCCAACGATGTATCGCTCATTTATGTCTGACTTGTAGTTCCTGAGATCTAGGGAGATACTGACAGATAGGTAAGATAAACCGTATAACTTCTCTGTATATACGGTTGCGCTAAAACGTAACCTTGAAATTAATCTCTTTCGTGAAGATCTTCAGATCCTTGAAATGAATCTTGATTCGGACGAAAAAAAAAAAACTACTATTTTCGGGATCACATCAATATTTACCCTTCATTTATACTGTGTGTGTGAAGCAACATGTATTTTAAAATTTGACTTCCCATATAACTCAGGACGCTCGCGGTAGTGTTTATGAAATTGGGTGTCCGTAATTTCATTTACCACAGTTGGTAACCCTTACCACAACTTTCTAGTTCTTTAAAAAGAAACTTGACTAAATATATTTTATGCAATATAGACAACAGAGCTGTTATATTGAGTAAACGGATTATAAACGTAAGCGCAGCACGTGGGCGAATGGGTCACGGGGCCTATCCTCCCGACCACCTGGGAAGAAAATTTCGCGCTGAAAATCGCGGTACTACAGTGATTGTTTACCAAAATAATATTTGTTTATTTTTAAAAAGGTATGTACTAACAACCCATGTGATACGAACAGACGCTGGAACTAACTGTCTTCATTTTCCACACAGTTTGAACTCTCCTAAGTGGCTTGCCACTTCTATTGACTACATGCAACCTTACCGCTCCTCTCCATCTCGCCGAAGCAGTTAATAGCTAAGAATCGGAGAAAGTGGGCGGTGTCTGCTCTTGAAGAAGGTGATGGATGACACTGTTTTGAGACACAATGTGCTATTCTATTTCCCTTTTTTGGATGGGCGTCAGACAATAAAACGACACCTACGTATACAGCCATCACGATAATGCAAGCCCACATACGCCCCCCCCCCCAGACAACTGCCAAAATGGGGTGTTCCGCGGTCACCCCACTCCCCTTACAGCCTCCCTTTGTCTCCTCCTGACTTTTACAACTGTTTAGGCCTATGAAGGGTGGTTTCGGATTTGAGGTTAAATCAGCGTAAAGTCATGAGTCAGGAAGAATTTTTCCAAACCAGATTTCATACTTAAGTTCGACGGTGGCGTAAATGTATTGAACGTATTGGGGACTATCTTGATCCGTGGCTTAGTGTACAGGAGACTTCACACTCTCATCCATGTAAATTCTGCCTTGAATTGTGCTAATGGAAGAGGCATTACCCATAAAACCCCTCTAAATTGGACATTTTTTTTAAAGAAGTGCCCAATTACAGAGACACAAAAGATATAGAGGAAGACTATACTAAATATTTCCAGTTCCTTGAGATACTGTTTAATTTAGAGGGTGTCCAATTTGAAGGCTTTTAAAGTACCTTCAGAAGGTGGAATAGAAATACACACATGAACTACTACGAGCTGTTGTCTTCCTGTTGTACATGTACTGTATTAAACTGTAAAACCACGTTAAGTACAGGGTGTCTAATGAGTATCGGGACTGATTTTTTCCTGCCAATGGGAAGGGGTGGAAGGCGGTCCCTGTGGGTGGGATCGGTGGTGGGGGAATTTCATGTGAGCTAGGAGACCCAGCTCAGTTGCCTCCGAGCCTTTGGAGTGTGTAGATCGCGCCTAACGCACAAATGTGTGTAGTGCTTGCGTTGAGTCAAGATGCAGCAAAACATCGAGCTATCAAATTTTGCGTTAAATTGAACAAATCTGCTGCGGAGACTTTTGATATGATCCGTGAGGCTTACAAGGACGAGTCAATGTCCAGAACGCGGGTGTTTGAGTAGCATAAAATTCAAAGATGGCTGGGAAGACGTCGAATACGAAGCACGCGCAAGAGGTGTAGTCCACAACGAGTTTGTGCCTGCTGAACAAACAGTGAACGGTAAATCTTACGCAGAAGTGCTCGAAAGTTTGAGCATTAGGGCCCACCGCGTCCGCAGGGAGATCGCCGATACCTGGCTGCAGTGTCACGACAATGCGCCCAGTCACACGTATTTCACTGTGAGTGAAGCACTGGCCAAACACAACTAGGCAATGCTGCCGCAACCACTCTACAGTCCAGATCTGGCTCCCCCGACTTCAGTTTGTTCCCTAGGATCAAAATGATCTAGAAAGGACATCGTTTTGGGACGACTGAGGCGGCCGAAGAGACTTCGACGGGGTGCCTGAACAGCCTTGCAATTGCCGACTTCCAGAGGGAGTATGAAGACTGGAAAAAGCGCTGGCAGCGGTGTATTGATGCAGGAGGGTCATATTTTGAAGAATTTTAATTCACCGTACATTATATCTTCATAAATTTCTTGTTATGACTTCAGTCCCGATACTTATTGGACAGACCCTGTATAAACACAAGTCTTGCCCATACTTGTACAGCTGGTAACAAAAATGTTGACGCAAGTCTTTAGATAATATTTCCTAAATTCACAACGATGTCCCTCGCGTGTGCGAAATCTATTAACGGAAATTAAAACTGAGATTGATTAATAGCTCCGCTGGATAAGAAAAATATTCCTCTGTGGGATAAAACGAGGAAGCTATGCAGATTAGTGCGATATCTGGACATAGAATTTTTTCGCCGACGAAATTGTTTTCAAACCATCCTTGTGTAAGGTATTCCAGGCTTGAACCTAGTACCATGATTAATTTATTCATAGAGACATGTATATGGACCGCATAACTATATTCAGTGGAACTTTTGTATATCATGTGATGATTACGCATCACCGCTCTTTAGCAAAAACATTATATGCATAGACATTATTAAGGCGGAAGAAGCAGAGTCATACATAAAACCACATAACAAGTTATATGTAATACTTGTCAATATGTAACTATACAATTCATGTAGCTCATAAATGGGTTAATAGCGCAAGGAACTCTTCCGGGTTGCTTGGTTGGAAAACAAGAAGCTTAAACTGCATGGGCCATCACCTCCCCTGGAATCGTGCTGACCCATGTAGTTTCCAAGCTCCTTCATTTCCCTAAAGAGAGCATTCAAGTGCACCTTCGAGCAAAGACACTGGTACGTTCCACGGTACAGAAGCAGTCTACCTTTATACTCTGGAACAGGCTGACAAGGGTCAGCTGCCCAATAGACGTCAATCAAACAGTCCGGTGAGTTCATAGCGCTACGTAATGTAATCATCTTTCAGAATGAAACTAAACCATGTTTCTGAAATCCATGGTATATTTACTTGATTAGCTACATCCTAATCCCCAGTACCTAGTGCCTAGATGCACGAAACCTTACGTGGTGGAGATCTGAGATGTGTCAACTGACCCAAACTTTCTAAAACAATTCTATAGAATATGGCAATGTTATAAACTTTTCTTTTACTCTTTTTCTGTTTCATATTAGTCTTTTTCTTTATTAAATATTTGCTAGAACGGATTCTACCAGACATGTTGTGTATAGCAACAAACACTTCAGAAAATTTCTAAAAACAATAAAAAGGTCAGTTAAAGACACGTAAAAACGTTTGTCAGTAGGTGTACATTACAATTGTGTGTGTGTGTTTACATGTGCATTGAATGCTTATGTTCATTAGGTATACTTGTTAAGCATTGGAAGTACAGCGCTACTTTTATAAAAGGAACAAACCTCATGTGCACTCTTTTTATGCCAAAAAGATCTAATTCTTTCAATTATACGAAATTAACACTGGATTGCCCCTGGTGGAACGCTCTCCAACAGAATGACTGACACCCTTACCCTACACACAACATATAAACTTTTCAAGCGCGCTCACATACAAATAAACATAGGATGTTAAATAAAAAAAAAACTTATTTGAATTAACTAATGTCATTTTATTTACTTCGAAGAAGAAGAAGAAAAACAATGGTCACAACAAGGACTTCACACATCAATTGTCAATATATGAAAAATCTTATAAATTACTTCTATATCAAAACTATTCATGTCATATGACAAGAACCTGCAATATTATCTTTACATTTTGTATGTAACATTCACGAAAATTTACTTAACAATGAATTCATTCTTTGACTTGCATCACGGGTGCTGAAATTTATTACTCGACAACACTATCCTCTAGTGTCAGCCACTCCTTAGCAAGCATCTACAAATATGTACAATAGTATACTCTATTTAGAATAGAAACAAACCTACTTTAGGTGTACATGGAAGTAATCGAGTGTAAAAACATTTTTAATTCATTTATTCCCTGATTATTTTCTCCTGCATTATCTTCTACAAGTTTTACAAATACCTGCCACCTGAAAACATTCCGGAGAACAAATACATTACCCTATAAATTAAAAGTAAATCTTCTCATGTCATATAAGCACAAGGAGCAAATTATGAATACTGTATCCAGGCTCTCTGACACACACACACACATCAAGTGCATTATGGCATTGAAGTTTGTAGTCAACTAAAATTCGTATTTAGTTTCAAAATCACACTCAAAACATAATACAAAACAAATCTACGAGGTTTAAATCCACAGTTTTAATGCCCATTATGCATTTTTTTCCCCCACTTACGAATCTATTTCATAGCAATATTTAGTAACAAAACTGAATTTATATGTAAAATTTTCTATCTAAAAATTGTGTTTTGTATCATATTTCCCCCACAAATGCTTTGCTTTTGAACTCGAAAATCTTTTGAGACTACATTTAAACTGTACGACCAAAAATCCTTATGGAGTGTCCATACATACCTTCCCTCCTATTACTTCTAAATATTATATTTATAAATTCTCCTATTATGCTTACATGTCATGTTTTTTATTACCTATACAGGTTTTAACCTGTGTTGGTCTCCCCTTTTTTTAAATTCAAAATAACTTCATATCATTTAGTTATGAGAAGTAACTTTAGTTACCTTATGAAATCTCTCTTCAAACATAAGGAAGAAAAGCATCACTTACTATTATGCAATTGCAAACTATTATCCTGACTGATATTTTTTTGCTCTCATAGAACTAAAATTGTGATACTCCAGGGTTTTTCCCCTTTAGATGGTACCTTCAATTGATTCCATCACTGACGCCTTTTCCCAGCCTGAGCCATAGATGCCTAAAGGTCACAAATAAATTTCAATTCAACTCAGTTGTGATAACGTTTTAGTCATAAATTTCACGAAGCACTTTTGGTCTCACACCGCAGACTGTCTTCAGGTGTCGACAACTTTTGTTTAAATATGTGTGTGTGTGTGTGTGTATATATATGTACAGTCAGCGCCAAAAGTTTGTACCGAGTCGTAAAATTTATTATAACTTTGAAATGGATAGGTCGATTGCAGTAGTTTTCCGTAACTTACAGAAAATCACATTCTCTTTTAAGTTTCAAGAAACTGTACTCAAATCGATCAATCCATTCGAAATTTGTTTGAAGAAGAAATTTTACGACCGGGGACAAACTTTTGGTGCTCACTGTAGACACAAAAGACAGAAATAAGTGTTGTAAATTAAGAATTTGTTAAAGTGCTTGTTACCGCACTTTAACCGACATGCCTAAAGGTGCAGTTTCGTTTGTGCGATTGGCGCATACAAAGATCGCATTCAGCGAACACGAGCGACGGAAGCATGCAGTGGGGTGGTTTCGTTTATGCGCTTACGCGCGCGCGACGCCCGACTATACTTGACATATTTATAAGATTTACTTTTCGCGCAGTACAAGTTTAAGATCTTTCTGTAAACAATATTTCTTACAGTAACAAAATTTTAGACGTGATTACAAACAACTATAATAATAATACAAACAACACTTTAAATTAAACTCAACTTTCATTCAGTTTAAAACAATAGTGTTACTTCAATTTGCTTGTATACTCTGCTGCCATCTATTGAAGACCAAACGTACTACTGGCTTGCATGTATTCTCTTTCTTTCGGGATTTACCAACAATTTCATAGCATTTTCGTCCAATTCTTGACGTAACTTTCAATCCTCATCTCAGCTGAAGTTCATATTTGGCACAAAATACTCAAGATTCAATGAAAACGCGAATGTAAACTGCGCATAATACCATGCCACGCTTGCGACTGCTGCAGCTTGACTACTCTCCGAAGGAGTCGTTGCAACAGCTGCTAGCGACACCATGCGTCCAACGCGCAAACCAAACCGCCTTAACTGATTTCCCTTCAACGTGTGAATGCAGTGGCGCGTGCAGCAGTTGCATGCGATCTTCGTATGCGCCAATCGCACAAACGAAACTGCACCTTAAAGTTCATATTTTGCTGTCTCCAGATGATGTGTTTTGATTCAAATTTCATTAAAAAATCACCAAATGTGTTTTGTCAATTACTTGGTATGGGGATGTGTCAGCTATAGAATTAGATTTATTATGCTGTGTGTAAATATGTACCGGTATACGAGATTGAAATAAATATCGTTAAAAATTTGTGTGTGGTATTATTAGTTTGGAATCCTAAAGTGAAGCGACGATCTCAAAAGTGATTGAAATATTTATTTAAATCTTATATATACATTTAAAAACAAATAAATTCTATTTAACTTACACATAATCATACCACACAACTGACAAAGCACATGAGGTAATTTTTAATCAAATTTGAACACATGATCTGGCCATACCTGAAAACAGCAGAATATGACTAATTTTCTGACATGTAGGTTACCCAGCATTAATAACAAATTCTTGTATGTAACACTTCTTTTCTTTCTGTCACACATATATATATATATTTAAACAAAAGTTGTCATCAACTGAAGTTGGTCTCCGAGATAAGACCGAAACGTGCTTCGTGGAATTACTGACTAAAACGTCATCACAACTGAGTTGAGTTGAATTGATTTGTTGCTTTCAGGCGTTTATGGCTCTGGCTTTCAGGCATCTATGGCTCAGGCCCGGATAAGACTGGGAAAAGGAAGCGGCCAGGGCATAAGTTATAGGTGTCATCTAAGGAAAATAAAACCCATGAGCCATCACAACTGAGGACTTCACTATAAGTATAGTATTAAATTATTACTATGCTGAAATTTTGCTACAGAATATTGCAAAAATTATACCAAAAAATAATTAAACACTGCACACGTTAACGACGTGTAACATTAAATCCTGGACTTATAGCGGAGTATAATTTGAAAATACTCTCCGCAAATGCCAGAACTTTTTTTCCAAAATCTTGGGACAGTATTCATAAGAAAATTAATTTATTGAACACACTATTTCAAATATAATGTTGCATACTAATCAAGTCACTATCCCGTTCTGCATTAAGGGATGTTAGAACATTCCATGCTCCGGATAATTCAAACCTATTAACAATATTATATTTCTTTCGGGTGTTTTTATCGTGTTACTTGTTAAAGTCTTCAAATAACACATTCAAAAAAGTTAGAACTCAACTTATTAGTTTCTAAATACAATGGCTGATCTCTTGAAGGGAATAGAAGCACATTTTATATGTAATAAAATTGTTTCTGAAAAACGCTTGCTAATATGAGGAAAGTCGCACACGTTACCAACGAGTTAAATAAGATTTAGCACATTCTTCATTATTCAAACACCAAGGATCTTACAACCACTTATTAACCCGCTTTAATTATTTTCCTAACACTTACCCGCTGTTATCTTTAACCCGAATGTAATTAACGAAAGTTGAAAAAAAAAAAAATGTGGGATACCTAACAGTCAATCTCAGCAAAGTGGAATACAGTCTTAATAATTGCAAACATCTCTTTACGGAAAAAGACGTTGATTAGACTGAAAATAGTGAAACAAGACTTACATATCTATAAAAAGAAGCCAGCCAGAGTTTCCCATGAAATATCAACACTTCTAAATATTATTTTATGTTGCACAAAAAGATCACCTACCCCGTCTTCAGAAAGGACAGCTGAATTTAGACAGTCTTATAATCTTTTATCAAATTACTGATATATATGAAGATTTTTTTTTTCTTCAAACATATACTATATATTTCTATTAACACGTAATGTATATATATGACTAGTTTTTAAAAGGAGAAAATAGTAAGTGGACTGGAAAATGTACGCCCCTAGCAATAACGAACCAATGAGACACATTCGTATTAATCTGAATCTTTGCAGTCTCCAGTATTCCATTATTCCTGGCGCCCTTTTTCTCTATTATCTCCCTACCAAAAAAAAAAAAAAAAATCCCACCCTGAAACTCCCTACCTTTTTTTAACGAACACAAACATACCGCACTACATTGATTTTATACCCTAAAAAATACACACACAAGACATACCAAATACACAACTATCGGTCCGCATTGAAGTTACTTATCACGGAACAGGCAAACATGTTTCCTTATAGAAATTGAAGTCCGCCTTCGTACTGAAGTGATATATGGCCTTTAGGCAGGCAAAGGCCACTGCCTTCGTACTTAATGTACAGATATGATCTGGTTTCTGCGCCAATAACAAAGGCGTCAAATTCCTAAGATGTAAGGCTAAGTACAAAACAATAAAATCAAAATGTTGAACACAGTTTACCTACACAAATCGTAAAATATTGGGGGAAGAAAACTTAAAGGAAAAAAAAAATAGCATGAAAAACAACGCAGTACTAGAATGGTTAGGGGAAACAACGCTGTATGCGACATGTGAGTGATGACCCCTCCCATCTGTCTGTAGGTATTTAAAAGCTGAAAGACGTATACAAAATGCTACCCGGTACTAGCAAGCAGTATGTGATGGAAAACCGTGACGATTTTCAGGAGTTTCCGTAAAATTACCTATTTGTAATATGAAACGTTTTCCCCACAAGCCAATCCATTGCAGAAGAATAAAAATCGACGTCACAAACATCACATTCTTTAAGCTCTTATACATGTACCAATTCCACTAAATTTAGCAACATAGCAATCAGTCTCTTAAGGAAGCTAAGAATTATGCATACATTTTAATGGTTATGCATAGAAGTCTTCATTCATTATAAGCAATGTACATCCTTTTTTTTTAGCGGCACCAACATTTGCTCCAATACTCTAGAGCTTTGATTCAAATCCACAGTACGCTCCCCTCATCTGATGTTTATAAGGTAATGGAAAATTCGCACAATCAGCGGTTATTCTTTGGAAAAATTCTAACTTGAAATTATTTTTTAATTAATACATAGTTTTCTAAGTAATTCAATTGTAACTGATGAGGTGGCATCAGTACAGAATTTACTAACTGTAGCTCTTACAGCAACAAGATTTCCCGATGTAAGAGTACATACGTTTATGGAGTACTAGTCTGCCTACTTTTAGATTTGGGTGTGATCCAGTTAGAAAAATTAGCTTTTTGTTTCATTATCAGTTTACGTACGGTTTCTAAATCAATATTCATTAGCAAAACGTGCATAAACTGTTGTTCAAATAATTCTCTTCTCCCAATACAAATAAAATCCAAGCCTTAAAACTGACAAGCCCATTTAGGTGGTGGAACATTTGGTAGTTTATCCTTTACAGTGTCAATAGCTCAAGTGTTCCTCTTTAGTTAATCGAAAACTATTCACAGGTATAAAATGTTACATAGACTATTTTGGGGTGAGAATTTGTATGAATTACTCGATAAAGAAAGTATAACTGATGTCACGTTCGCCATACCACTTTTTCACATACGTGGGTAAACTTAACGTAAGAACAACTCTTCAATTTAGTAATATTTGAAAAAAAAAAAAGCTCTTTAGGTCGAGAAGAAAAATCATCATGCCACAATCATATGTACTAGAGATTATATTGCCAGAAGACGCGCAAATTACACTTATTTGATGATCCTCTACTTTCAACTACTTAACGAACAAAAGACACACGTACTACCGTAATAGTTCAAATCGTACACGACAATGTCTCTACAAATGAAAGTATATACTATTTTAGTACGAGTGTATGTTAGTACTTCAGATTCATTTAGTTTTCTCGCACACAACAGTATCCGCAGTTACAAATCACTAATCGCAAACCACAGGGAAAAAAGAAGAAAGGTGATTTTAAAAACAATCACAATGAAAAAATATATATACAATACACAGAACAGTTTATGCAGCAGTTCAGAATGTAGTCGGTGATGATCAACAACTGAAAATTTGCAGGAAGAAACTTAAAACGATTAGGTGTAGTTAGAAATGTAGCCTCACGAAAATATTCTTGATATTACAACCCCGTAAAGTTAATCGGTTTCTGATTACGAAACACACAAAATATGTCAATGTCCATGTTTTCAAATGTATTGATATGAAGACACGAAAAAAAATTGGAAACGAATTCGAAGAATGTAGTTTACCGTGACAAGTTTTTTTCTTCTACTGCCCAATAAGAAGAAAGTTGAAGTAATCTATGGACAGAACTGTTTCTATTCCCAATTCGTTATTCTAGGGTACATACTAGTACTATTAGTCTTTATATCAAAGACTTCTGCACAG